>JAPCYP010000206.1:0-261541 GCA_035048595.1 Echinosophora koreensis
TTACCTATATTTGAGTTCTTTATCATTAATAACCAAGTTTCTACTTGCTAGACATGATGTCATCGGTGTAAAATACAGAGTAAATGTCCATTTTAGTCTTCCGAAGTAGAGTAGAGTATGTAGCAATGTATTGGTTTGGATGAACTTGTGTAAAGCTGATGTGTCAACCTAACATGGATTAAACATGCTTTTCGTTCTTGTATGATCTTATGGTTGAGTCTGTTGACTGGGACCCATGTAATGTTCCCATGAGCTACCCATGTAATTATTGTTGTTACATGTTAAAATTCCATCAGAGAAAGCTCCTGGCCCGGATGGTTTTACTTTTGCTTTCTTTCAAAACTGCTAGGATGTTACCAAAGCTGACCTCCTTAAGGTATTTTGCTTCTTGCTATCACTAGGAGATTAAGTTTGTAATTTGATTCCTAAACCTATTAAAACTTGTAATTGAGTCTCTTATCCATATTTCTGTTAGGGTTCCCAAAAAGTATAGGGACCTATTTGATTTTTTTCCAAAAAATATAGCGATTGATTTGAATTTGAACAGAAAGTTCAGGGACCCGCAAATGCATGAGTGGATCACTTAACAGAACCCTAACGAAGATGTGTATAAGGGACTCAATTACAAATTTTTATAAGTTTAGGGACCCAATTACAAACTTTTAAAGTTCAAGGACCTATTTGAATTTTTCCAAATAAGTTCAGGCCTTCTAGGACCAACAGATTAGTTAAAACTTTACTAAAACAGCAGTGGATAGCATGCATTGACAAATTTCTCTGTTTTGTTTTAATTCTGACTTATGATGTTTATGTTTTTGTGGTCAACAAATTCAGACTTCTTGCACTAGCTACTTGCTTTGCAACCAAGATGCTTCGTAAATATGGATTGCTACAGCATAAAAGAGATACATGCATAGCAGAGGCCTTTAACAAGACAGGATTACTTTCTCTTCCCCCAATTGAACCAGTTAAGCTACAAATGGAGGTGGATTTTACTCGAAAACTGCGTGAGATGGCTCATTTCTTGGAGATCATCCGAAATCTGCAATGTAGGCTTAAGTCAATATTCCAAAGGGCCAGTCAGGGATTGGTATGGTGCTCCATAGTTTTGCTACTTGGAGTACTTAAATTGATTGCATTGTTTTTCCTGAAAATTAAATGGTCTTATTGTTAAATTACAGGTTGACAGTGGAGAAGAGTCATCTTTAATGAGTATGGAAATGTTGCAGGAAGAATCTCAACAGTCAGTGTTTCCATCAGATTTAGTGTCATTGGATATGTTGAACCAACGTGAGCTTCCTGTTCCTCTACCTGCACCCGGAGGCAATAATAGTGAGAATCTTGCTCTGGTACCTGTTGACTCCAAGTCCCATTTGGTATCAGAAGAATTTGAAGGATCTCATTTTACCCCATTAGGTGGAAATTTGGAAAAGAAGGTTTTACCTGTAGAAAATCCAAAAGAGATGATGGCACGCTGGAAGGTAGATAACCTGGACCTTAAGACTGTTGTTAAAGATGCTCTGCTCTCTGGTCGTCTCCCTCTGGCAGTTCTTCAATTGCATCTTCATCAGTTGGAAGATTTTGTTGCTGACAAAGAGTCTCATGATACTTTCACTGCAGTTCGTGACATTGGCAGAGCTGTTGCTTATGACTTATTTTTGAAGGTAATATATTTAACTTTCTAGTTGTCACCGTGAAAATAACAAGGTGACTCATAATGCGATCACACAGGGTGAAACTGAACTTGCTGTTGCAACACTTAAACGACTTGGAGAGAACATCGAATCCTGTCTCAAGCAACTTTTGTTTGGCACTGTACGGAGATCTCTAAGAGCTCAGATTGCTAAGGAAATGAAAAGATATGATTATCTAGGACCATATGAGTGGAAGATATTGGAAGACATGTCACTGATTGAGGTATGCGGAGCTTTTGTCTTATCTTGTAGTCCAATGTAGTGTAGGTTAGTACTGGAAAAAGAAATTTCTATGAGCTGAGACTTGTGATCTTATTTGTCCCTGTGCATGTGTATGAGAAGAGTCTCTATCCTAGCAGCAGCTTCTGGAAAACATATCATCGCCGGCTGAAAGATACCAGTGTTCCATCAGGCTCTGTTCCACCAGTAGAAAATAGATTGTGGCTTTTGCATAACCATTCATTTGATAGTCTTGTCATTGAATGTGGTGAGATTGATGGAGTTGTCTTAGATTCGTGGATGAATATTAACGAAACTTCCTGTTTTATGGAAGTCAATGAAGATGATGCTCATGTTGGATACTGGGCTGCTGCTGCTGTCTGGTTTGATGCCTGGGAGCAAAGAACCGTTGATCGTGTAAGTTGCTTCTGTTGATGATATTATTTTTGTCACTGAATTTTGATCATGCCAATGATGATTGGTAACCTTCTTCCCTTTAAGAACACACTGGATGGTAGGTTTTAAACCATTTTTCTTTTCGTTTACTAATGGAAAGAAAGATTTAATATGAATTTCACAGTAACAGTTCCTAAAAATTGGATTTTATATCTGTTTCTTTGTTAGACATGTAGAGGGATTGACATTCTTTCTTGCATGTCTTTGTGACTTTAGTTTAGTTGTTTCTTTTTTTTTCTTCCTGTGGATGCCTTATCTGCCTTATCCTCTTCCTTTGTACTTTTCTCTTCTCATCTAATAACACTTCTTTTATTATAAAAAAGAGTAATACTCAACTTCAACTTGAACTTTTAGAAAGACCTCTTTCTAGATGCTCAATTTGTTTTGGTTTTTACTTCAAACAAAGGGTTCTATACTCTGAATTAAAATTCTAGTTGTGGCAATAATTTGATTCCTCTTGGTAATGTATCAAGTCATGGTGCTGCTTAGTCATTAATTCAATCTCTATGCCTCTTTAATGACAAAAACCATTAATTTGTTAATAATTCTGTTTCCATTATTCATTCATCTATGTTTCTACAGATGATATTGAATCAATCTTTTCCTTCAGACATCACTTTGTTGTGGGAATCACAACTTGAATACCATGTGGCCCGTAATCATTGGCAGGAAGTCTCTAGTCTGCTTGACCTGATGCCTGCATATGTCCTATCTGCTGGAAGCCTTCAACTCAATTTGGATGTTTTACAGCCTGCCTCATCTTCAGGATACAATATGAAGTCTTCTAAATTTGGAACTTTATTATGCTCTCTCGAAGAACTGGATTCTGTATGCATGGAAGTTCCAGATGTCCAAATATATAGGTTTTTACCTGATGTATGCTCTGGGTGGTTGAGGATGCTTATTGAAGAAAAACTTGCAAAAAGATTTATATTCTTGAAGGAATATTGGGAAGGAACAATGGAGATGGTAGCTCTTTTGGCTCGTTCAGGTTTCATATCTGGCAGAGATAAGAGCTTGTTTGCGGATGATCATATTGAGACTTCATCAGATAGACATGGAGCTGAACAAGCGTTGCATAAAATGTTTGCACAACACTGTGTGCAGTTTAACTTGCCAAATCTTTTGGACCTTTACCTTGACCATCATAGTTTGGCCCTCGATCACCATTCACTTTACACATTACAGGAAACTGCAGTAAGTTTCTCTGTGTCCGTTGGGTGTTATTGTTTTTTGTGTTTTATCTAGTCTGATTGTTTTTTGTCTTTATTATTATTTATTTCAAATCACTATGCTAGTATGCTTTCAGTAGCTATTACCTGATGTTTGACATCAAGGTTCTGTCATATATTACATGTAGTATAGATGTGTCAGCAGATATGTGCAGTTCACTTTTGTTGCAATTACGGATCTGGCTTTAATGTAATTTACTAATTTTGCTTCTTATTTTCCTCTTTTAGCTATGGTGCATACTGCATAGTGATTTGGTGTATATTTAGTTACTTTACTTAAAGGTTTGTCCTTTGGTGAAATTCCTTATTATGTGCATCTGTTGCTGCTGTTGCATGGCATCTCAACAGGTTGATCGTCAATGGGCTATATGGCTGCTCTTATCTAGAGTCAAAGGGTGTGAATACAAGGCCTCACTTGCCAATGCTCGTTCAATAATGTCACATAATTTAGTTCCTGGAAGTGACCTCAGTGTGCTGGAGTTAGATGAAATAATTCGAACAGTTGATGATATTGCTGAAGGAGGGGGAGAAATGGCAGCTCTGGCAACCCTAATGCATGCTTCTGTTCCAATTCAAAGCTGCTTAAACAGCGGTAGTGTAAATAGGCATAGTAATTCCTCTGCCCAGTGCACATTGGAGAATCTTAAGCCAACTTTGCAACGGTTCCCCACATTATGGCGCACGCTTGTAGGAGCATGTCTTGGACAAGATACGATGGGCTTGTTGGTGCCCAAAGCAAAAACTGGTTAGCTGTTAATCTCATTTGTTGGGTAACCTCTACCCCACTCCTTTCTCCTGAGTTTCTGTGGCACTTGAACTAACCCTACTTTCTTTCTTTTGTTGCATCAATTTTTGTCCATCACAATTTGCCAATGCAGCTTTGTCGGACTATCTTAGTTGGCGTGATGACATCTTCTTCTCTACTGGACGTGATACATCACTTCTACAAATGCTTCCATGCTGGTTTCCTAAGCCTATAAGAAGATTGATACAGCTTTATGTCCAGGTTTGTTTTTCTTTGAATGACTGAATTCCTTTGCTGACTTTTCTATAATTTTTTTTAAAATTCGATTCAAATTTTATTTGTTTGACTTTGATATTGTCTCTTTTGAAAATAGCGTATGCTTTATTTCCAGGTTTGTTTTGTTCTTTGAATGAATGAATTCCTTTGCTGACTTTTCTATTCATTAAAAAAAAAAAAAATCAATTCAAGCTTTACTTGTTTGACTTTGATATTGTCTCTTTTAAAAATACAGTATGCTTTAAATGTCATATGTTAGGACAGCTTCACCACTGATCTCTTGTTCCCTCTTTTTGTTTGTTTACTTATTATGTGTCTGTCTGGCAAAAAAATAACACACACACACACACACACTTACACATTGTATGTGTGGTTACCCACTCATATTGATGCTTAAATACACATTTATGTTCCCTTGCGCCTTCTTTGTTTTGAAGTTGTGCCACTGAAATTTGAAATACCTTAAGTCATGTAGTTTGCATGTTACCTTAATCTGTCTATCATGTAATTTGCATGTTATTGCAGACTAACACAGTTCATGTATGCAATCCAAGTTACGTAGTTTTCATTATATCACAGGGACCTCTTGGATGCCAATCATTTTCGGGGTTCCCTACGGGGGAATCTTTGCTGCACAGAGACATTGATTTGTTCATAAATGCTGATGTGCATGCTGAGATAAGCGCGATCTCCTGGGAGGCAACTATCCAAAGGCACATTGAAGAAGAACTACATGGTCCTTTACTTGAGGTATGGGTAATTTATTTAATCGGTTGTTTTCTCTGTTTTATTTTATCTCTGTTTAGGAGGATTTATTTTCCAACTCACCTTTTTTGTATCATTTTTTTTCTTTCAAAGTTTCCTTTGAACAAGAAAGGGATAAAAGGTCCCTTTGCTTGGCTCCCTATTGCCCTCTAGAACAAGACTTAGGCTTACCGTTCACCACGAGACATCCAGTGTTCCAACTTCTTCATCTGGCACCAAAGCCTTTCTAACTAGAACTTATTCTAAGTTTGATTCCTAAAATTTTATAAGCCTCGTACAACTTCTTGCAGATTTAAGGTGCACAAGAATTTACTATTATATGTGCAACCTTAAACATGGAATCAAGTTAGAGTCGTTGCTAAGTGACAAGGAGGTCATAGGTTTGAGCCGTGGTGTCAACCTCTTGCAAATGAAAGATAAGACTGCCTACTAGACTCACATAGTAAGTTTGACATTTCCCTGGACCCTGCCCATAGCGGGAGCTTTATAGTACTAGCTTGCCCTTTATGTGCAACTGTAAACAAAGGAAGCAATATTTCGAACAATTCCTCAGCATTTTGATCTCAAAATCTTAGCTTGCCTTGATCTAGCTTCAGTTGCCTTGATAATTCTGAAACTTTCTCATATAACTTCTAAAATATGTCAATAAAATAATGAGAGAACCTAATTAGTAGCACAAAAAGATGATAAGCTAATTAGGATGTTACCTGTTTAAAAGCACGAATAAATAATTTTAGATACTCCCGGGCTTTTGTATTCTACTAAAGAAAGTTTGATTAAGTTTGGATATCGGTATTAATTTTAAATTTTATTTCTTCCATTTTTAATTTTTGGCTCCATGATACTGTTTACTCTATCCGTCCCTGCTTATTACAAGATAAAATATATCCTTTACTCATTTATCCTTTATAACTATAAGTTAATTGAGAAATTTAATGTTGCGTCTTACTACTATTAATCACCATCTTATTCTTATTTCTTATTTCAATATTTTCTACAATATGTACTTGTTCAATCAGTTAGACTAGTGACCACACAGTTGAACCAGTGACCGAATGACTTGGTCCCCTCATTGGGTTGATGTCTGTTGAGGTCTTATTCCTCTAACTATGAGTTGCATTGTAATTTTAATTTCATTTCTGCGTCAAAAGGATCACAAGTGATAACTACTCTATGGTCAGGTAGCATAGAGCATAATTTTGCTGGAACTTTATTGAGTTTGCTTGTAGTAGTTATGTTTCTGGAGAGTTTGACTATAACATGAGAGTCAATATTTGCCTCCCCTAGTTTTGTTGTCTTTATTTCGTCAAGAAAATGATATTTATTGCTATGTTGTTCTATATTTGTAATTTATAAGGTATAAGGTATATATGAGGTTATATAGGCAGTATAACCATTGGCTATCTGGGAGAATTCTGTTTCTTTGATCTTGTGCAATTTTAGCTAGACATGTCTCTTATGCGGTATATATGTTTCCTGTCAGCCCATTACTTTATCTTTCTTTACAATTGCTTTAGTTTGTGGCTATAAGCTTAATGAGGTACCCTTTTAGATTAAACTCTATGTAGTTTCTGGTTTGTATTGTCTGACACAATAATTACGTGACAATTTGCCTGACAGTGAAAGATATTTTCCTGATACACATCTAGAAAAAAAATTGACAGAATTCAGCCACAATTTGCCATGATTCCAGGATAGTTGTTGGATAAGTCATCAGTGAAAATGCTAGGGACCACTCATCCATCCAAAAGTCATTAACAATGCCAACCCATTGATTTTTCAGGAAAATGGACTTGGGCTTGAGCACCATTTGCATCGTGGACGTGCGCTCACAGCTTTTAACCAAATTCTTGCTCATAGAGTTCAAAATCTGAAGTCAGAAGGGGAAGCAAGTACTTCAGCTCATGGGCAAGCTAATACTCAATCAGATGTGCAGACACTTCTTTCACCACTAGGACAAAGCGAAGAGGCTATCCTTTCATCTGTGAGTGTTTTTTTAAATGAATTTTCTGGTGAAGTACATAAAGTGAGAGATAAATTAAAACAAATCAATGCACTAAGCAGATGTTAATGTTTTGCTTGTCAATAAAAATCTCCAACTGATGATAAATACCAAAATTGATACTGACATTATTCAAGTCCAACTTTCAAATGAATCTATTTGGTAAGAACCAATTCAACCTTAGTGTAATGTTATTACATGGAGGTATATGAATGAATGAATGGTTTTATATCTATAATAACATACTCCTGTAAGAGCCGTATGGGCTTTAAGTGAGGACAAGGCACATGCCCATGTTCCTTTGTGCTAAAATTTAATTGAATTATGAACAACGTGGATTGTAACGATCAAACTTCTGATCACTTGGATTTGAAACCATGTGAAAAACCAATTCAACCTAAAAGATTAAGCTGTTTAGTGAAAGGACATGAATGTTTTATATCTTTAACCCTTATTGAAAGGACTAAGGGTTTGTGAAATGCTTGAATGATTTGCACTCAGCTGATCTTCTATTTATATACACTCCTAGGAATAAATATAATTTACATTGACATGGAGAATAATAATAATGCTACTTCCTAGGTGCATGTATGATATTCCCTAGATACATGACTAACTAGGGATATGAATATAATTGCTACTAATTCCAACACTCCCCCTCCAGCTGGAGCATATAAGTCAAATGCTCCAAGCTTGGAACAAATATATTGAATTCTCGGTCCCCTTAGGGATTTTGTGAAGACGTCTTCCAGTTGATCATTAGAAGTAAATAGATTCGGTAATAACTTATTTAGAAAAAGCTTTCTCACGGACAAAATGACAATCAATCTCAATATGTTTAGTTCTTTCATGGAATATTGGATTGGAAGCTATATGCAGAGCTGCCTGATTATCACAACATAGTTTCATTTGATCTTCCATTAGTTCTTTGTCATCTTATGCTTCCTAATAACAAGGTGACCTGATGCACGTGTGTGTGTATATATATACACATATACATATACATATGGAACATATCAGGTCACCTTGTTATTATAAGGTGAGAGGAGAGAATCTTGACCATTGAATCTTACATGGATGGTCAAGATTCACCTCTCACAATAATCACTCCTCTCACTAGATATGTTCCCTACACACTCGCGCACACACTTTGGAATGTTGTAAAGTAGATTGAAAATTATAGTGCTTGAATTTTCAGGTTTTGCCAATTGCTATTATGCATTTTGAAGATTCTATGCTTGTTGCTTCATGTGCTTTTCTTCTGGAGCTATGTGGTTTGTCTGCCAGCATGATGCGCATTGATATTGCTGTGCTAAAACGGATATCATCTTTCTACAAATCAAGTGAAGATAATGAAAATCTCAGGCAATTATCGCCTAAGGGATCTGTATTTCATGCAATATCCCATGAAGGTGATGTAGCAGAATCTATTGCTCGAGCTCTAGCTGATGAATATCTGCACAAGGATTCTCCTGTAATTGCCACTGAGACAGTTGCTCCGAGTAAACGACCTTCAAGAGCTCTTATGCTTGTTTTGCACCATTTGGAAAAGGCAAGCCTTCCACATTTGGTTGATGGAAATACCTATGGGTCATGGCTGTTAAGTGGAAATGGTGATGGGACTGAGTTAAGATCTCAACGAAAGGCTGCTAGCCAGCACTGGACGTTGGTAACAAATTTTTGTAGGATGCACCAGATTCCCTTAAGTACTAAGTACCTTGCTGTATTAGCTAGAGACAATGACTGGGTATGTTTCTGCTTTTGTTAATTCTTTTGTTAACTCCTCAGACTGTAAGCTTATGTTTTTTCTGCTCCTGTCAGATTGAATTTTTGTCTGAAGCTCAGATTGGAGGATATTCATTTGATACAGTGGTCCAAGTGGTGAGGCCTGTTTCCTATTCTAATTCATATCACAAAGTTTAAACTCTGTCAGTTTTGTTATAATGAAATTGTTCCACTTTGAATCTCTGTGATTGTGAATGGTAGGCGTCAAAGGAATTTAGTGATCCACGTTTGAGACTTCATATGTTGACTGTTTTGAGAGGAATGCAGTCAAAGAAAAAGGCAAGCTCTGATAAAGGCGGTCAAACAACCTTTCCTGATGAAAACATGTGTGTTCCAGTTGAACTCTTCCAAATATTAGCAGAGTGTGAAAAGCACAACAGTCCTGGAGGGGCTCTCTTGATGAAAGCAAAAGAGTTGTCCTGGTCAATATTGGCAATGGTTGCATCATGTTTCTCTGATGTCTCTCCATTGTCATGCCTAACAGCTTGGTTGGAAATTACTGCGGCAAGGTGGATGGAACTGTCTTTAAGTAAATGATGTTTTCATTATCATGTTCTGGTGATGGTTTTTTTATTTATTCAGATATTCAGCCATTTCTTCTATGAAAAGCTTGCAGTCTTGCACAATTTAATTTATGTTCAGTATTAAAGTAGTTTATATTGAGGGTGAGCCTTGGCGCAACAATAAGGTTATTGCCTTTTGACCTGGAGGTCACGGGTTCAAATCCTAGAAACAGCCTCTCTGCTTGTGGGGTTAAGGTTGTGTACATCTACCCTCCCCAGACCCCATCATTTGGGGGCCTTGTGTATCGGGCTGCCCTTTATTAAACTAGTCCATATTATATTAGTCAAGATCTGTCTTTCTATCTATATTATAAGATATTGGTAAACAGTGTAAATGAAATCAATCTTAACAGCATTAGGAATGATTTATGATGGGCTTCTCACGAAATCCACTATTTGAATTAACATTTTCATCCCGAGCATTACACTCATAAAATTTTACATTAATCTGAAATTCTTTATATTGGGTCAGCATATGTTAAAACTAACGTTCAATATACTTTTCAAACATGTAAAAAAAAAACTACTTGATTTCATGCTTATTGCGTCCATTTATTTAAAAATTGATAAGACACAAACAATACAAGGCTGACTACTCCTTGTGGGTAAGGTTTGGTTGTTGTGTGATTCAGTGATTGGATTGAAATTCACATTCTATGACAAGTTTTTGAAGGTCTTGAGTATTTAAGTCTTTACCAGTGTCTATGATCTACAGACATATACACATACACACACAAACAGGTGTATAGACTTCAATAATTGAAACTCTTTTCCTTTTATCTGTGGACAGAGAAACTTCATCCATCAAGGTGAATGATATTGCTTCCCAGATCGCAGATAATGTTGGAGCAGCTGTAAATGCAACTAATGCCCTTCCAGTGGGTGATAGGGTGCTTACATTTCATTACAATCGGCAGAGTCCTAAACGTCGACGGTTAATGACACCCATTTCACTAGACTCCTCTGCCTCTGCAATATCTGACATCCCAAGTACTTCTATGGGTGAAAATTTATTCGATTCACAAGGCAAGAGTACCGAGGATGAAAAAAAAGTGGAACATTCTGGATACATTAACGTTGCCAGTGATTCCGATGAAGGGCCTGCTTCTCTTTCCAAGATGGTTGCAGTGCTTTGTGAACAGCAATTATTCTTGCCTTTGCTAAGGGCATTCGAGATGTTCCTTCCATCATGTCCGTTGCTGCCTTTCATCCGTGCACTTCAGGTAAGCCAGCTAATTCAAAGTTCATTGGGTTCGTCTTATGGTGTATATTCGACATTAATGAATACTACTTTCTTTTAACAGGCGAGTATTGTAAAATAGATTCGTTCTTTTTTGTGGTACTTTGCAATTTTGGTTCAGTGCTTTCAAAATGATGTTGGTAATCAAGAGCCAGTATCTGGTTATTTTTAAACTAGTATCTTCATCCCTGACTTTGTTTCACCCATATTATTTTTGTTTTTCTTTCAAAGACTAATACCAATGCTACAGTCATGATGTACAACAAGAACAAGATCTAGGGAATTATATAAAAAGATAATTCTCAATGTTGAAAATCTGAAATACCAAAGACATTAATAGCATGCCTCCCGAACAACTGTGAATCTACTTGGGAAAGTAACCTAAACTTGAGACTCAAGTGAACATAAACTAAGCTAATCTAACTAGGAATAGGTTATCCAAAGACCCAGGCATCTAAATAATAGAACCCCAAAATTTTTGTATAATAATCCTAAATCTGCAATTACAAAACCCTATTTCACAAATCATAAATAGTAATTTAACTGTTAATATAATTATCATCCTCCCATATTGCAATAAGCCATTAAGGTACCAAATGATAATATTGATTTAACTGCTTGTTTATTCGTTTCAAATTATGTTGAAATATATGCTACTGTAAGGTCATTGCTCATGAGTGTTCCTTTTTCGAATAATGGCAAACTTACAGTAGGCGAATCGGATTGGCCGCTGCAGCAAAGCTAGATGCAATTGAATACAAAAAAAGCTTAAGAAATTTCATTTAATGTGAATTCTATAGTGTGTTTGGAAGAGAGGATGCAGAGAGAATCTTTACATGTGTCTCTACCTAAGCATGTGATCTCTTCTCAAGAGTCTGGGTTTTTTGCCATATTTGGGATCTTTGCTTTCCTCAAGTTTTAGTTGGTGCTATCTCTCTTTTAAGTATTTACCTCTGTAAACACCGGAAAACCTCTGTAATTTCCCCAACATTATATTACTAGTCTTGCTGTATTTTTTTTTAAACCAAGTCTTTTACATGGGTTATGCTATCTCTGCTGCATTGTTGATACCAACTTGATAAATTTTTTGCCATTTGATTTAAGCTTTGTTTTAAATGTAATAGCCTGCTAATGTGGAATCTTTTTTTATCTTTTCATTCAGGCATTTTCGCAAATGCGCCTTTCAGAAGCTTCTGCACATTTGGGATCCTTTTCTGCACGAATTAAGGAAGAACCAATGTACGTACAGGCAAATGTGGGAAGAGAAGGGCAGATTGGGACATCATGGATTAGTTCTACAGCTTCAAAAGCTGCTGATGCTGTGCTTTCGACATGTCCCTCTCCTTATGAAAAACGATGCTTACTGCAACTTCTTGCTGCCACTGACTTTGGTGATGGTGGATATGCAGCAGCATACTATCGAAGAGTTTATTGGAAAATTAATTTAGCGGAGCCTTTACTTCGTAAAGATGATGAGTTGCATTTAGGTGATGAAACTTCAGATGATGCTTCACTCTTGTCTGCACTAGAAAAGAATAGGCACTGGGAGCATGCAAGGAACTGGGCCAAACAGTTGGAAGCCAGTGGAGCACCATGGAAATCTGCAGTGCATCATGTTACTGAATCTCAGGTGGTATTTATGGTGGTAAACATGTTTGTGACATGGAATAGTTCTTACAGACAATAACCTCAATACATATTAAAAATCTTGATGGATTAAAACGGTTTAACCTAAACACCATTATAACTATTTACTCTAATCCCATTAGACAAAACCTTACATAATCTGATGTATTACTAGATATTGTTTAATTACTGTGTTATCTCTATGTGATTCTGTTACTAGCACAAGTTGTCTGCTTGATTTGTCATGTTAGTGTGACTTGTGTTTAATAAATTTTGGTGCAGATGGTCATGTCGTTTGATCAAATTGATGGCAGATGTCCCTTGTGTTAAATTTTTTTTTTTTTTTGTTGACAAATGTCACTCATTAATGAGTACAGTGGTCATCTCTAAAAGTTCATAAATTCATTTGTTTATTGAATCAGCTTAAATTTGTTGAAATCTGAGCTCTGATGGAGCTTTGAATTTTTCTTTGCTATTTTGCATGAATTTTTTCCTTGATGAGTTTTAGCAATTTTAGTTGATAGTTTTGCAAATACTTATCACCAAAATTTTCCTCATCTTTCTTTGCCCCTTGTACATATGCTAGGCCGAATCTATGGTAGCTGAATGGAAAGAATTTCTTTGGGATGTGCCAGAAGAGAGGGTTGCATTATGGAGCCACTGCCACACACTATTCATCAGATATACCTTCCCTTCTCTTCAAGTGTGTTTGGTTTCTGGTACAGTCAGTGTTCAGCTAAGATATATGCTATATTGCTTCATACTGAAAGTTTATCTTCATTGTAATGATTTCAGGCTGGGTTATTTTTTCTTAAACATGCTGAAGCAGTAGAGAAAGATCTTCCTGCGAGGGAGCTTCATGAACTTTTATTGCTTTCTCTGCAGTGGCTGAGTGGGATGATAAGTCTTTCCAACCCGTATGGAACATATGGAGTATTACTTTCTGTTTCAAATCGAGTTAAATATATTTACTTATCATGCTGCTGAATTTTTCAGTGTCTGCCCCTCACATCTTCTGCGTGAAATTGAAACCAAAGTATGGCTCTTAGCTGTTGAGTCTGAGTCTCAGGTGAAGAGTGAAGGAGACTTCAATTTTACCTTTTCTACCAGGGAGAATGCTACCAAGAACGACTCCAGTATTATTGATCGAACTGCAAGTATAATAGCAAAGATGGACAACCATATAAATACAATGAGGAATAGGACTGTAGAAAAATATGAGTCCAGGGAAAATAACCAAATCCCTCACAAGAATCAAGTTGTGGATACCGGTCTTTCAACTACTTTTGCTGGGAGTACAAAGACAAAAAGAAGGGCCAAAGGGTACATGGCATCAAGACGCCCACCTCTTGAATCAGCAGATAAAAATGCTGACGCTGATGATGGCTCTGGTACTCTTGGCTTCAAAAATGAGTTGCAGATGCAAGAAGAAAACTTAAAACTGGAGATGTCTTTTTCTAGGTGGGAGGAAAGGGTTGGAGCAGCAGAGCTGGAAAGGGCGGTACTTTCTTTGTTGGAATTTGGGCAAATTACTGCCGCCAAGCAACTACAGAATAAGTTCTCTCCTGGAAAAGTACCATCTGAATTTAGACTTGTTGATGCAGCCTTGAAGCTTGCTGCTATTTCGACTCCTCCTAGCTATGTATCTATGTCAATGCTTGATGAGGAAGTGCGTTCAGTTATGCAGTCGTATGGCCTACTGAATGAGAAGCACCGTGTTGACCCACTGCAGGTTATTGTCAAACACCCCCCTTCCCCTCCCTGTTGTTGCCAGTTAGTGATTGTTTTTTATATTGATGATAAGATATATGTATCAATACAATATTGTGGACATGCAATGCTAGGTTTTGGAGAGTTTGGTGACCATTTTTACTGAGGGCAGTGGGCGTGGGCTATGTAAGAGAATAATAGCAGTTATAAAAGCTGCGAACACCTTGGGCCTCTCATTTCTTGAGGCGTTTAACAAGCAGCCAGTTGAACTACTGCAGCTCCTTTCTCTTAAAGCACAGGAGTCTTTTGAGGAGGCAAAATTTCTTGTGCAGACTCATCCGATGCCAGCTGCAAGTATTGCTCAAATACTTGCAGAATCTTTCCTAAAGGTTTTGTTCTTCATTTATTTTCTTTTATTATTTTGAATCTAGTTAATAATGTTTTTCCTGTGGCATGGTGTCATATTTGGTAAATGTAAGAAGTACCTTCTGGTCGTAGACGAACTTTTGTGGGTTTGTAGCCCATCTATTGAGTAAGGAAATTATCCGAGATTTGTGAATTGCTGTCATTTTGGTTTACATTTTTCTATTTGAAATGTAAGTTATGCAGATGTCATGTTAAACAACTCTGTTCTTTCGTGAAGCTGATAGGGGTTCATATAACTATATTACTGATTTACTGTATTTAATTATTTGTATTTGTGCAGGGTGTGTTGGCTGCACATCGTGGAGGATATATGGATTCACAAAAGGAGGAAGGGCCTGCCCCACTGCTGTGGAGATTTTCAGACTTCTTGAAGTGGGCGGAACTTTGTCCATCTGAACCAGAAATTGGTCATGCCTTAATGCGTTTGGTCATTACTGGACAAGAAATACCACATGCCTGTGAGGTATCCATACTGATGTTGTCATTGTTACACATTTTTTCACTGTTATGTTCAGAAAATAGTGAATTAAATTAGACTCTGCTGGGAAAATTCAAATTCATATTGATATTTGAGGTGATGACTGATGATAAATTAGTCAATTTTGACCCCAGAACTTCTTGAAATTTGGTCATTAGTGGACAAGAAATGCCGCATGCCTGTGAAATATGATCAACTCTTCTTATTTGGTCACCACATGTAACTATTGTGCTATATTCCATATGATCAACTCTTCTTATTGGGGCTTTTACTGGTCTTCTCTGACATGGCCAGAGCAACTTAGGGAGGATTCCATTTCCACCATCTTTTCCTCAATAAGTGCTCCCTTTCTTTGTATCTAATGTATCTATTCCTAACCTTGTCTTGTATGTCCCCTCATCCTCATCTCTGTGACACTTAGCTTACGCTCGTTTGCTTCTTATTGCCTAACATTCAGTACCGTAAAACATTGTAGGTCTTATGGGGTAAATAAACTTTTTTGGATGAAATTCTCCCCCAATGATTGTTGGGTTAAAGTTTTGATCATGTGCATAAAATTTCACACTAGTCCATTATAGGAGTGAGAGGAGTGAATTTTAATTATTAAATCTTTTTTGTTCTATATATGAAATAAGAAATTCATTAAGACAAAGAGAAGAGGATTACAGAGTTTAGGAGGATAAGAGATCCTCCTCATAAATTGAAAAGAAAAGAAAAGAAAAGAGGGCAAACAAAGTGAAGCAAAGTGAAAACCCTTTAAAAGACCAGTTACACCACTTAATCATTAAATCTTATGTACATGGTAATGATTAGAAGACCACTTACACCACAAACTTGGTGCCATAACCATCCTCACAAGATCCTATTTTTTAAGATTTCCTCCTCTTTCTCCAATAACAACTTGATAGCCATGATATTGTTTACATTCCCCCTGTTCTTTTGCACTGCTGTTGGATAACAATTGTGAAGCTGTAATCTGGAGGAAAAAAATATAACCGGAGACAGTATCTTAATGATTCTGGGCTTCGGGAAAAGGCATTCCATTGTCTTGAAGCTGACACTTTTCCCCGTGAAATTGGCATTTTCAGGTTGAGCTTCTTATTCTGTCCCATCACTTCTACAAATCATCTGCTTGCCTCGATGGAGTTGATGTTCTTGTAGCCCTTGCTGCCACCAGGGTTGATGCCTATGTCTTGGAGGGTGATTTTCCATGTTTGGCTCGCCTGATAACCGGAGTTGGAAATTTTCATGCTCTCAATTTCATTCTCGGCATTCTTATAGAAAACGGTCAATTGGATCTTCTTCTTCAGAAGTATTCTGCTGCTGCAGACACAAACACAGGCACTGCTGAGGCTGTCAGAGGATTTCGAATGGCTGTTCTTACATCTTTGAAGCATTTCAACCCTAACGATCTTGATGCATTTGCCATGGTTTGTATTTTTTTATATTGGTACAATATAAACTATTAACACTTTTGTCTATGTAATATATAAACATAGATTAATGGCTGTACGCTTCTGACATGTGATTTATATATATAATTATATTGAACAAGTACCTATTGTTTCGGAATAATTACTCAATCTAGTGTCTGCCACTTTTTTGTGCCCTTCAATAGTCAACTTAATAAAAGAATGAAGCGGGGCTATTTTCTACTTGACAGTTTCCCTGCTTCATTTGGTGTTGCATATTCTGTGATCAAATTGTTAATTGTTTTTCCTAGCACTGACTTAACAATGGACAAGTTGCTTTTTCCACTAGCTCAGAAAGTATTTCTCCTTTTTTCTTGGTTCTCTGTTCCTCAAAGTCAGTGATGCTCAACATCTTTCAAGCTGGAGCATACTCTGAAACAATTAGATTAGAATGTGATAGCTTATTGATGATAATTTGTGTGTTCTTTACAGGTCTACAACCATTTTGATATGAAACATGAGACAGCTGCTCTTTAGAGTCACGTGCAGAGCAATCATGTGAGCAGTGGTCTCGCCGCTACGACAAGGACCAGAATGAAGACTTATTAGATTCCATGCGCTACTTCATTGAAGCTGCTGAAGTTCACTCTTCCATCGATGCTGGCAACAAAACACGTAGGGATTGTGCTCAGGCTTCCCTTCTGTCCCTTCAAATTCGAATGCCAGATTTCCAGTGGCTTTATCGATCAGAAACCAATGCTAGACGAGCATTAGTTGAGCAGTCTCGTTTTCAAGAGGCTCTAATTGTGGCTGAAGCTTATAACCTGAACCAGCCAAGTGAGTGGGCTTTGGTACTCTGGAACCAGATGCTCAAACCTGAAGTAATGGAGGAGTTTGTGGCTGAATTTGTGGCAGTTCTACCTCTTCAGCCATCAATGCTGATTGATTTAGCTAGATTCTATAGAGCCGAAGTGGCTGCCAGAGGGGACCAATCCCATTTCTCTGTTTGGCTCACAGGGGGAGGGTTGCCAGCTGAGTGGGCTAAATATTTAGGAAGATCATTCAGGTGCTTACTGAGGCGGACAAGGGATTTGAGGTTGCGGATGCAGTTGGCTACAGTGGCAACTGGATTTGTGGATGTCATCGATTCATGCATGGAAGAACTGGATAAGGTCCCTGACAATGCGGCGCCGCTAGTGCTTAGGAAGGGTCACGGTGGAGCTTACCTTCCTTTAATGTGAAACTTTGTACTGTAGATTAACATAATGATTGGACAAACCACGTTGGACAGGAAATTGTTTCTTGACCTGGCCGACTGCTGGTGTGAAAAGAATTAGGGGTTACTGCTGCAAACATTGAAGGGTGCTGAGCATAAACTGAAAAGGCTGGGCGAAATGAAAGTTGGACGGTTAATTGATATAACTGAGAGTGAGAGGTTTATATGCATTTTTTTGGCTGAGAAATGCTTGATGGTTGTAAATTAGGTCACTGTATCTGTAGCTCATTCTTGTAAACAACGTTGTAGTTTTGTTTTCTCCATATTTTTTTGAAGGGAGGCGGGGTCAAGGGGCCCAGGGGTTTGCAGGTAGGAGAGGGCAGTTTATTGATGGTTTTGAGGCCAGTAGAATAGAATGTCCCATTGTTTTCTAACTCTGCTCTTTTTCAAAAATGTATAGTTGTTCCTGTACATCAATATAAAAATCCAGCTGCGATGTCTTATACAAATTATATATATTGCTTTGCGCCAATTCTTTCAACAACAAAAAATCGAGTCTTTGCCGTTTTTCACACAAACTATGGACAACTTTTTAGCCTCGCTTCAGATCTATCACACGGATACTTGCATGTTATTGATAGTTCGATACTACTATTTCAACACAAGTACTAGCTTTTCAATATACGCATTTGTTATTTTCGGCTAGCTAGCCGTAAAATGAGTAGTTTGCTTCATTCTGTATTTCTGTTTCAGGGCAAAGGTTGAAATACTTTATAAGTCGCCCTTAGAGGGAACAGATAGGGCATTTTTGTTGATCATAATTCATCGAAGAATCAAGGAATCCTGATCTAAATTAACATCAATGTTATTGTTATGCTCCTCAAAAATCAAGATATACAATCCTCGTTTTAGCAATTGGCCAACCTTGAACAAAGTAATAGTCCATGGAAAAGCAGGATTCAAATGGGAAAAAAAAATAGTGGGAACGACTATACTGTAATTAGTAAACTATTACATTTTGAAAAACGCACTAAGAATGAGAAGGGGGGTAGTGGAAGCTGGGACAATCTCTTAATCTTTACCCTTTTCTGACTCTGAGTGCTGAGCTAGTGCAGGACGTCTTTCAGCAAGGAAACGTTTTGTACTCTCAAGAACGCCAAAGAATATTGAACCACCTATACCTATCCATAGTACTCTAGGTCCAACACCCTGCATTTAATAAAGGCCAATTTGACAGGTCTCAGGTTATTTTATAATTAATTTTAATTTTCTTAGTTTGGTTAAAATTTATCTTAGTCTGAAATTTAAATATTAAGATACAAACTAATAATGAGAAAGAAAGAAAGAAAGAAAGAATAAGTAGGAGTGAGTACAAAATAAATTGGATTAGGTAAAGCAATGAGTTGGTTGTCTTAAGAACCAGTTTCATCTCAAATTTACTTCAGATATAAACAATTTTTAAAAAAATTTCTGTGAGAACCAAATATAATTCATCTAAAAGCCAACTTCACTGTAGCTAAATATCTGGTATTTAATGTTGCCAAACACCCTCCATTATATTTATAAGTATAAAAAATGATTTATCGCCAAGTGGCTGTGGAAAAAAACACTGAAAAACCATACCTTCAAAAAGGCACGAGGTCCCTCTTCCTTAATAATGGTTTGAACACAATCCACTATTCCCTTATATTGGTTTGCAGATCCCTTGATGAGGAAAATAGGGACTTTGTTAGTGGCTTGATAATTGACACTGAATATTATTAATAACTTGCATGCAGATTACAACGCACAAAGCAGTGTATGTAAGGAGCTACATGGTTGCCGTGTAAAAACAAGATTTAAAAAAAAAAAAAGAACAAAAGGAGTAGCAGGAAACAGGATTATCTTACCTGAACCATTAACCTTGTCTTAATGACATCAAGGGGGGTAGTTATTGCTCCAGTTAGTGCGCCTACAAGAAACAAGGTCGTTAATTTCATTTTAACACAAAGCTAGTTGGACATAGCATAATGCTTAATAAATCAACACAAAGAAAACCGAAATATTGCAATTTATTATTTACCTCAAAGAATCCTTAATCCCTGCCCATAAACCCATCTCCGCACCCCCTCAAAAAATAAAAAATGGAAAATAATACAAGCAACACACGTTTTTGTGTGTAAGCATACGTCAGGTTACAAGCTTCCATGTTTGAAACTTTGGGGGTGCTAGTTTTGTCAACTCATCATGCATATTTTTATTTTTAGATGGCAGATGAATTGACTTTCCTCTCACTGACATGAAACACCACTCAAGCACTCATTCCATTATGTTTGTGCCCACTTTGTCCTCCGAGACAACAAACATGTGGTTTCCTATTCAGTAAAGATTTAACTCTTATACTATCCAATAACTTTGTATGCATATAATTTGTATCAATTCAATCATTTGAATTATAACTATTTATCATCTAGATCGCTTATCTAAAATTTTGGAAAATTTGAACATCAATAAAAATGAAATCAAATAGAGCTTATTATATATTTCAAAACTATATATTATGTTAATTTTGGTTTATATAAATGAACTAGTAAACGAATTCGGATTAATATGAAATTGTATATATATGATCTATATAATAAGAGTTTTCAATCAATAGGCCTATAATGTCATTTGGTTACCTGCAAAAGCACCAATAATTGCATTTTCTGGATCGTTCAGATTTCTCTGAGCCTAGCAAAGAGGAATGCAAGTCATATCACCATTTACTAATCAAGAAATGAAATAGAGGAGCAAACAGCAGCATTGATTTCTTTTATCAACCCCCGTCAG
This sequence comes from Echinosophora koreensis, assembly GCA_035048595.1. Lineage (NCBI taxonomy): Eukaryota > Viridiplantae > Streptophyta > Magnoliopsida > Fabales > Fabaceae > Echinosophora > Echinosophora koreensis. The sequence continues at coordinate 20,657 of JAPCYP010000206.1, forward strand.
TTATATCCGTTAAAATATCTCAGAATATCTAGAGGATATTTTAACAATAGTCTAGGACAGAAATCTAAAATGTTGCGAAGTTTAAAAAATTTAATAAATAATAGAAATGAAAATGGTAAATTGAGTCAGGTAAACTAAAATACAAAAATGTTATCACCAAAAAAAAAAAATACAAAAATGTGTCTTTAACACACAGAAAGATAGAACTTGAGGAATTTACCGCAAGCATATAACCTATTCGAATCTGCTCATAGATGCAAAACTGAATAGCATCAAAGGGCAAGTCCCGCAATAAAAAAGATCCATACCCCTGTCATTTCAAAGATCAATATCAACCAAATGTTTTAACATATCAGAGTGTTAGAGATATAGTTAGTTTAGTTAGTTAGTAATTAGTTTCAAGCTAGTTGTGTTCTTGCATTGTATATAAGCCACACGGTTGACCTTCATGTAATCATCTTTCTCATTTCAATCAATTCACAGTTCAGTTTTTCTCTCAATTATTTTCTTTATGGGCAGTACCATGTTTTTCAACACACAGACATGGGGAAAATTATTTATCCAAATTTTTTAAAAGGAATAAATAATGAGAAAGTCCATACAGCATAAAGTCCTTTAAAGCCCTCCTTAGAGGCAATAAAGCGAACAGCACCAGAAGCTGAAGTAAACTGTCCAGTTTGCATTCGTTGCTTAACAACCTGAAGAGCACTAAGAAGATGAAGTTGTCCAGTGAAACAGTTTTAAGCCATGGAAACACCATTTTTACAAATAAGATAATCTATCTACCTCTGTTGGAACCCGAATCAGTGAAGCAGCAATGCCCCCTATGGCCCCTGCAGTCTAATCAAATAAAAAAAAACCATGAAATATTTTCCCCCAAAAAGAAACACATGAAAAAAAAATTACATCAAAAAAGTATGTTCCAACAACAAAAGAATGATAACATAGACAAGGCATCAATTCCAGTACAAGCCAAACAAATACAAGAGGCTTTAGAGGACCATAATTGGCACCAGACTTCAAACTTGAAGGCAATGAGAGACAATAAAGTACTAGTATGTGTCTTGTTCCAAAGCAAGATGGAATATGTATTAAAACATTTTGAGTGTTATGCTCGAATTTGGTAACATGTCCTATATTCAGTTGAATCTTCCTATGGTGATATGTCCAGATCAATGTTTATATAAGCAGTATCTTACCAAATGAGCAAAGGCACTCAGATTCTCAGGAAATACCCTCAACAATTTCTGCTTTATAGGTTCATAAACTCCAACAAATAGAGCAGACGCCCTGCATATTTAAAAGTAACATGGTGTTAAATAAAGAAACATAGACATGATTCATGAATTCATATCTTGATGAGCAGAGAACATAAATTCTTGAAAACCATTTTAATAATTAATGGAAATAAAAAAAAAACTCTTTGCCTTTGAAAGCAAAACTACACTCAAGAGAACTCAACATCACAGTCTTGTAAGTATCCATCAATCTCAGATTCCAAAGGCAACCAGATGATTTACATTAACAAACAAGCCCTGCCTATTGCGAAATTTTGAAAAAATTGAGTAAATCACATTTTACTAGCAACACTATTATTTGACTCCATGTCTCTACAAAGATTCCCTTTTCAAAACACACTGTCAGAACCACCTACAAAATGGGGCAATGTTAAATGACAGAAGAATAACAATCCCTAAGACACCTCTCCAACTAACCAAATGAATCTTCTTTCCTCATCTTATACACTTTCTCAAAATCTTTGCCACAGAATCAGAAAATATGAAAGAGACAGAAAACTACTGACAGTGTGATTTTGCAGAAAGCAACTTCATGCAAAGAGCCAGTGTCATGGGCTAGGCATATAAGCACTAATTCAATAAATCATCATCAATGGAAATAAATTTATACACACTAAACCTGCCAACAACTTGCTGACTTCTTTCTAAGATTAAGAGTTTTCAAATTTTCTAGTCAACATACAAAACCTAGAATGTTCGAAACATCATACTACCCATGAGGTTCTCACGGTAAAACACCAGCAAGGTTCCCTGCCAATCCAGAATAAAGGCCTTTCAGAATTAGTTTTTCTCCTCCGCGAGCAGCCTGGAAAAATATATATGTATATCATCAGTACATTTTATGACAGTTGGAATCATTTAGATGGCAATAGGAAAGGAAAAAAAAAAAAAAAGGCATGCAATATAATTGTGTAGTGACAAACTAAAAGATTTACAGGAAAAAAAATGCCATGAGGACTGAGGAGCATAAATAAAAACTTCTTAAGCAAAATTTAGAGTATAAAAAATGTAGCCAAATTCAGTAAAGTCCGCGATACCATGAAAATCAACTAACCAAGCATTGCATGCATATTAAATGTTGATGATTGGATATTGCTAATAGTTACTACTTACTAGACCAATTGCATCCTAGGAAAAACTTGCTACAGCTTTTACTTTTTCTTCATCTCACAAAATATAATTTTCAATGTTTTTCAGAAGAATCAGGCCTAGTTGGCACTGATGCAATGCCTCATAAATTGGCATCCAGATTCCAGCATCAAACAGTAACCAGTTTAGAACAAAACAAAGTAAAGTATAACCCCCAGTCTTCACTATAGTTTGTTTTGTCATAAAACCTGCCTGCAGACGTGTTTTTATAGTGTCAATTGGGTATAAAGCTGTTTCAACAACAACTCCAGCTGTACCTCCTGCAATAACACCCTCTGCAAAATCCACCAGGCTCATTAGAAAGACTGAAATGAAATAAACTCATCAAGATCATAGTACCAGCTATCAAGTTATGAATTAACAAAAATACTATCTAAGGGGGTAGGTAAGTAGGAAACACTCCAGTCCTTCGCTTCATACATGAAGGCTTGGGGAATAGCTTCTTACCGTTGGTCAGCCTTCTACATTAAGAGGGCATAATGGTAATCATCCTATATGACTTTTTGGCACTCCCTTAAGAAGTATTCATGAGTAATGCTCTCTTTCATAAAAAGAAGAGCAAGTATTCATCAATGCAGATGAAGTAATTCTATTCTTTTCCTTTTTAATAGCATATGTTCAGCATTATTTATATACAATTAGTATCAGTTATATCTTCCCTGTTGGAAGAGAGGTCGAGAGGGTATTTTCCACAATCTGTAGGAAAACCTTCATGAATATTTTTTTATTAAAAAATTATGAGGATATAGGTATTTCCTACTAAAAACTACCCACCTAAGCAGACTTGCCTTAAGTTTTTTGCTATTTTTATCTATTTAGCTTTTTTCACTTTGAAAAGCAGAATGGTGCTTCTTTTTTTGGTTTGGTACTCACCCTAATTAGTCCTTGGGACCGAGTCAGAATAGTGCTTCTTTAGTGACAGTATGGTACCCACTAAAATCATATTCTGCTAAGATGAAACAACAACGATATAATTTCTTCACTAGGAACATCACCAAAGGAGATCTTGTACTTACCAAATAATGTTCGTAAGAAGTCGAAGGGTTTTTCCTCTCCCATGCTAACTGATGCAAAAGAATTTCTTAGAAGTGAGTTCTGTTTTCTCTTAGTACAAGCATCTGCAAAACCGTATTACCTGTTCAAACGAGAAGCAGAGAGTGCAATACTGCAGCAGACAGAGTGCTAAAATACCACATGAACATGAGATTCTCATTATCTAGCCATATTTGATATGTCTGCTAAATCATTCACTAAATAACAAATATTTATCCATTAACAAACATTTTAAGTGACATTTCCTTTTTCCCCTAACTATCAAGAATATGGTTAAATTAGTAATTTGATCTTGTTCCACAGTGTTAATGTTATTGGTACATCATGTAACCAATATGAGCAGCAAAAATCAACTCTATCAAACTTGCTAAAGTGCAATTTCTCCCTGTCTCCACATATACCTGTGAATCATCATTTTGGTCCCTAAAATTGTAAGGTGATAGCAAGTTGGTCCCTCATATTAAGAAATAAGCAAAAACATCCGCAAAATAGAACAAAAGTCCATGATATTAGTCCAATTTGACGACGTTTTTCAATTTGGGAGACCATATGGTAATGAAGGTTTTTTCAATTTGGGAGACATTTTTGCCTATTTCTTAATGTGAATTGTGAGGAACCAACTTGCCACCGTCCAACAATTTCAGCTACCAAAATGGTGATTCGCTCCCATATATAATATACTCTTATCCTATAACCGCTGATTCAATAAGCTCCCATCGCACTATTAGGCAGTGCTTACACCAGTATAATAATCATCCATCATGCACTTGCATTGCGTTTATGAAAAGATGAGAAAAGTGTCAATGTTCCCACATAAGTAATTAAAATTTAAAATGTAAAAAATTCAATCATGTCAACCCTACACTTCTCAAATACTTGCCAAATTTCAATTATCTTAATTGCGCGCACACGCGCATTTTACAACAATCATAGAAAAAGTAATTTGCAAGCACAAATTGAACCTGGTGATGAAATGGCAGAGTCTGGCACCATAACTGACAGAGTAAAGGGACCCATCGAAGGTCCAATGGAACGAAGAAAAACTGAAAAAAAAAAAACACTCAAAAACAGAAAAACGAGTGCAACAAGTCAAATATATTTTGAAGGGTGCAAGGAAGAGGAAGAGGGAATGAACGAGAAAGAGATAATAGACATTTACAGAGAGAGAGAGAGCTGTTCAACTCGACACTGAAGTGAAATGAAGAGATAGAGAGTAACGGATAGGAAGGACGAAGGAAGAATCAGGGAAGAACAGCATGGGCACGATAAGTAAGACTCAGTAAGAGGTTGTCTCGTTTCTTTTTTTTTTTTAAATTTATTTATGTTTTTACTTTATTTGATTTGATTAAGATTTTAATTTTAACTTTTCGTGTAGTCTCATTTTTGCAATTTATTGTTTTTTTTTTTTTGAAACAAAAAATGATAACTGGTTTTTTTGCAATTTATTGTTAAAAAATTGAATTACTTTTTAAATTAAACGCGATGTTTATAATATATTGACAATAAAAGTGAAATAATTTTTTTATATTATTAATTTACTTGATTATCCAACAGGTTGATCGGATTAACCAAGGATAAAAAAAGTTATTTTCAATATAGTTAAATTAAAATGTTGTTTTCCACTTCATGGCTTAATTTTAAGGTTGGTTTCCCTGTAGTTACACATTTTTTCCCTGTTAGGATTAACTATGAAAAAATTAATTATTTCAATTATCTAATTGATTTTATAATTAAATCAATTTTAATTGTGAATGTGTTCGATGAAAAATGATTTTGAGATGTTTTATTTTATTTTGGTTGCATAAAAATTTAACTAAAAAAAGGTATGAAATTATTTGCAAAATTTAATGATTTTGTTGGCCGTTAATTTTATAGTGATAAATGGGAAGGGTCTTTTTGGTTTCGAATCATCTAATTATTTTGAAAATAAATTTTAAAATTCCAACTTCTATAAAAATAGTTTTCTCTAAATAAGAATTGTGTCTAACTATTCCTCTATGCCACTTATAGAGTTATTCTTGGAAAATAGATATATCTTATCTGTAAAAAGAGAAAGATAAAAAAGGAGCACGATAAAATTGGTATATAAAGTTCCTATACAAATTATGTCTTGTGAATAACAAAGCTCATGCTATAAAAGCAGACTTACACCTATAATGTTATGTAAACTAACTACTTAAATCTCACCACTAATAATGCATTCCTTACCAACTAGTCAACTACATATAGCTTTCACATAAATATTGTGAAAATCAATGAGAAAGTGATGAAAAAACCTCCCACTGCTTTAACCATGTTTCCACTGCTATAGATTGCTATAGGGAAAAAGCAATCTCCCTTTGATGGGTCCTTGGATTCAATAGTAGCAACTCCATCAAAATCACATGCCTCAACACTTTGGTCATTTATTTGAAAGTATTGGTTGAAAGCATATGAAGCATTACCAGCAGGGTTCAAAATTCCATAACAAGAACAACCATAACCTAAGCTTGTACAATCACCACCTGCACAAGCATAGCTTAATGCTCCAGCCAAATTACTAACGTTCTTGATCTCTTTTTTGAGAACACACCATTTATTTTCTTGGTAGCGAACCCCTTTTGCTCCTATAGGCGATTTATCTTCCCCTTTACCAGAAAAATCTATATGAAACTTTGGTTTTCCATCATAACGAAAAATACCCCAATGACGCTCAAAGTTACCAGGTGCAATGCTCTTTTGATCCTCATCCATAAGACCAAATAGATACACTGTCATAGTTTTTGGGTGACGTGGAGAACCTTTTTTGGCTGCCATTTTCTTAAGGAACCCTCTATAGAACTTGATTGCATTTTTTATATTCGCATTTTTGTCACCATCAGTGGGCCATCCAATTTCACCAATCATAATTTGCACGTTAGGGTGACCAGCTTTTTTCAATGACCAAACAAGGGTATCTAGATTTGCATCAAACATGTTAGTATAATGTGCATCATTGTCATCAATTTCACTGTTTTGACTATCAAAGAATGCAAATTCTTCTGGAAAATCTTCACTTTGGTATAGACTCAGGAAAGGGTATATGTTGACAACGAATGGTGAGTTCTTTTCATCAAGAAACTTCACTATTTGTTTCATATCATCATAAATGTCCTTGCGGAAATCTCCTTTTGATGGCTTGTTTGCACCAGATTCATAAACATCAGCATTTAAAGCCGTAGTCACCTTGATTTTACCTCCATAACCAGCCTTTTCAATAGCCTTTTGAATATTTTGCATTGCCGGGAGTGTGATTTTTACGTATGAACCGTTGTAACTTTTCAAGAAAGCCTCATTTCCAACCGATACGTATCTATAACACGAGATGATGAATAAGGTGTTAGAGATAATTACAAGTTGGTTAGAATTAGTTAACTACATTGATATTATGTACCAACAATGTTGATGCACACGAGTAAAAGAAATAGAGACCAATATTTGTCTTTCCACTGAGGTGCATCTTACTTTATTTTAAACTAATGTCTCATTTTCATCAATTTCACATTTCAGATTTTTTTCTCAATTATTTTTCTTCTCTAATGGACTCCGCCACGTTTTTCAATATAAGGAAGACAAAAAATTTGAACTCGCTAACCTAAATTATATATTGATGATATGTTGTTCATAATGAAATATGAAAAATAATAATAATAATAATGAGAGTCCCAAGTGAAGGAATACCTGATGTTGACACCTCCATCATGAACCTGTTTGGTGACATTTTCTTTGACCCAATCTTCTGCATCGTCCCTACTTTTAGACAGTTTCTTCAATTGATCATTAGGAATTCCAACCATGAGTTCAATGTCTGTGCCTTTAAAAGCACTCACAGTCCAAGAATCTGCATCAAAAAGCTTTACCTTTTTTATTCCATTGTCCTTCAACATATTCACAACAATGTGAGGATCCATGGGGTGAGATGCTTGTGCACCCCAATTGACACCAATATCTGGTAGAGTCTCTGCCCCTTGTGCATCTTGTAGTTGGCAATGTGCTATAACCAATATCAAACAAAATGCCCAAATGAGGAACTCGGCTCTAGCCATGGTTGAGCCGGTTAGCAGATTGGTACAAGTTAAAGTGTGTAACAAAGAAGATATAAGGTTTTGAGTAGAAAGAAGATAAAAAGGTTTGTAAGTAAAAATACATGCATGTTAAGAATGAATGATCAGCAACATCTGTTCCAAAATTGGGTAGTTAAATTATCTAAATAAAGCACTAAAATAGTAGGTTCCTTGGCTACCTGTGTAACTAACATTCTAATTGTGGTTGTCATTTGTAATCGTCCGCAATTAATTTAAATGTTTAAATTATGGCAAAAATATATGTTGACCAAAAAATTAGTCAATAGGCCATGAATGGTGTTTATTTATTATTAATAGGAATTGCATAAGCAATACTATTTCCACTTGTAATTAGAAGATTCGTTAGATATGTATGTATTAAAGGAGGAAGTAAGGATAAATTCAGAAAATATTAGAATGGGCCAAATATATGTGTGTATATATATATATATATATATATATATAATAAATAGTTTTTTGATTAATATATATAACAAATATTTGACAAGTATTTTTGTAAAAAATATTATATATATATAACTCATTTTAAAGAATATAAGTAGAGGAGTGGATTCGGACCCCTTGCTCCATTGGTTCCTGTCCGTACCGACTGAGTCAGATCAGGCATTAGGTTCACCGGTGACATGTGCCCGATGCACCAGACCCTTGCTCTCTTGGATCCTATCCGCACCGACCGAGCTAGATTAGGCATTAGGTGCAAAGGAGACCTGTGCCCGGTGCACCAGACCGTTGTTCCCTTTGTTCCTGTCCACACCAACTGAGCTAGATCAGACACCACGTGCACTTGGGACCTGTGCCCGGTGCACCAGACCCTTGCTCGGTAAATCTGTCTTAAGGAGAAAGTCTATATTTTTTATTTTATATATATATTTATTTATATTAATTCTGGTTGGGAGGGGAGAACCCACCTTGTGTACTCAATATGTTCCCCGACGGAGATTAGTCATTGCTAATAGTGGTGGATACTTCGTACATATATCATGGTTATTGTAACGTCCTTCGTTACATTAGTAACCCATTTATAAAAATAGTAAAATCCTTTTAAATTGTTTAATGAAGGTAAGATTCATAACATACAAATTTCGCAAATTTATTTGAGTCTGAAAATAATCTCATAATAATAATAATTATCAAAGTAGAGTTAAAAATCCAATACAACAAAATAAACTGAAAAGCCTCAAAATCGGGCGTCTATTACAATCCGAGAAAATAATAATAATAATAATAATAATAATAATAATAACAACAACAACGACCATTACAAGGTCCCCATAATCCATCCCACAATACTAACCAAACTAAAAGCTAAAAGATATATTCCTCAAGTCTTTGCGTCCTCAATGACGATGTCCTCGGATTCTGAAAACAACATTTTTTAATGATATATAAAATTATAGTGAACAACAATACAGTTATAAAATGTTTCGAAAATAGTGTTGTTCTCAGCCGGCGCGGTAACCAGAAAAACTGTCCATGGTATCTGCTAATTTATAAAAAAAATATATATATATTAAAATATACTTAATAACAACAGTAATATCAACAACTCAAAAACATATAGCATAGTGACAAATCACTTCAATGCATCACATTCCACATACCAAAATAATCTCAAAAATAATCCAAGTGGCTCGGAGACCTCAATCTTAAATTGGTCTCTTGCCGGCATGTCATAAATCTCACACATCACACGACAATGGTTTCTCATTGCCCACCCATACTCATGATGAGTGTTTTGATGTCACCCTCTTGTTGGGGACATTTCTATTTCGATACCTCCCATGTGCATATGGTGGCATTTCTCCCTTTTCGACACCCTAACGTGTGGCGGTGTTACTTTCGATACCCCTTTTTAGGTTGTATTGCTCTTTTTCGACATCCCAAATACTTGGCGATGTTACTTTCGATACCCATTACGGCGGTATTACTCTTCGATACCCCTATCATAGGTGGTATTACGGCAAACATCATACAACATATTATAATTCACATGTCATATCACATGCATATAACAAGATATTTTCCACAAATTAAACATAGAAATTTCCACCTATAACAAACAATCATGGATATCACAACATATCATACATGAGTAAGCACATTCCAACTTCAATTTGTAACACCCCGACTTTCCACTGTTTTCTAATATCAGAAATTTATATAATTACGTTTATATTTTTATCTGAGACTTAGAAAATTATTTTAATTATTCCGAAACCATAGTGATACTCTACTTGATGGTAGAGAGTTACGGTTAAAATTTAGGTTGAAAAGTCAGGCGGAACCCGGTCTGTGAATTTCACTGACAGTATAATTATACTGCTCAGATGACCTAATTTTATTCCGTAAAACGAGAAACTTAAGGTTTTTATTTAATTTCCTTCGATTTGGTATTTTTAAAAATATTTCGCTATAAAACGCGAAAATAATATATTTTATCCGGCGTTATATTAATCGGGTAAGCGATGGAGCAGAATACGGGATTTCCGGGAGCCGGTATTGGATAATACCAATGAGTCATATGAGATGACTCACCCATGTGAATGCATTTATGGTGCACATGGCTTCATTATTACAATTTCTAAGGAAATTGCATTTAGGTCCTTAGACTTTTTCTATTTTGCAATTTGGTCCTTCAAAGTATTTGCACTTTGGTCCTTATGAAACTAGAATTCCTTGCTCTTTGGTCCCTATTTTCGCAGCCCACACTCCTATAAATACCCTCCATCACACTTCATTTCATTCCTATTGCCTTTTGTTCATAAAACACTTATAAGTTCATAAGTTTTCTAGTATCATTTTGTGAAGCAAGTCTTTGATTCTTCACTTGTTTTGGATCTACAAGAGGTAAACCTTGTTCTCCTTGCTTAATCATCTTCATGTTCTTCAATAAATTTCATGATTCAATGCCTTGTTCATCCATGTTCTTCATTTTCCAATTTCTAGATCTAGAACTTTGAAAAATCACCATAAATCATAGAAAACTCCTAAAATAGTAAAACCAATTTCTATGTGCTTATAATCATTCTTGCTACCATAATCCAAGAGATTGTTTCATGCCTAGGCCGAACCTATGTTCATGTGGGGGGATGAACTTTTGTTCATTTTTCATGAAAATGATTATGGATGTCCTAAACTGACCGAACTTGCACCGAAATTATGACCATCTTTATTTCTGAAACTCGAAAAACTCTCAACATGAAAGTTTTTCCCCTTTCTCTCTTCTTTCCAACGAGCTAAAGATCATCAAAAACGGATGAGTATATTGAGAGTTATACCAAAATACAGAAACTGCCCAGAATCCTCAGATCCATGCGAGACAGCAGAAAGAAGCCTATTTTCACCCCTGTTATGATTCGAAAAAAATGAAACCTTCAACACCTAAGTTGTTCCTTTTCTCCTTATGTTTCTAACAAGCCAAATTTTGTGATTTTTGGATGAGTATATTGTGAGATACACTCCCAAAACCACCACACCCTCAAAGCTGTCTCAAAAGCCATCAAGTTTGGATTGATCATTTTATTCATTTCTTCAATCTTCAAGAGGTGATTCATACTTCCCTTCATCATTAAACTAAAAACCCTAGCCTCATGGACATGTCTTGGCCGAATCTACCATTTAGAGGGTTAGGATGGTTTTGATTCTTAACTTTGTTGTTTAGCCCTAATCCATTTCCTTAAGTATATTAGGATCATTAATCCAAGACTTAAGTAAATTTAGGAATTTTAGTCACAAAAACCCCTTGAGGCCGTGACCTAACCTTAGTATTTAGGTGATTGTATTTGCTTGTTTTGATTGGTTGATTGTGGTTTGTTGGAAGGATAAAGAATTGTGTCGTGTACGTGCGTCGACGATTTCCGGATTCGCGACAAAGTTTTTGATCGGAAGCTAAGGTCTTCAAGAGGTAAGAGGGGAATTCCTAAGGGATTTTCGGATGGCTACATGCTATCTGTTGTTGGTCTGTATTTTATCTGTGGTTGTCGTATTTTTGTGTAATTTGTTTTAAGTTGTGTTTATTTATTTGCGGTTAAGTGTTTATTTGCAGTTAAATGTTATAATGTTGTGATGCATGATCTGTTTGGAAATAATTGTTATGATGTTGTTGATTGTGGGTTGAGAAGCCTGACAGTGGTCAGTGCTCAATTAATTAAACGAGATAAAAGTTTTAAGAAGCTTCATGAGTAATATTCAGTATTTAATGGAGAGGTATTGGAATATATTATGATTTAAATAATTATTGGAAAAAATAAAGCATTTTCGAAAATATTATTATTTTAATAATTTATTAGTGAAAAAGTAAACTATGAGTCACAGTAAGGACGTAACCGAGAAATTATTTTTGTACTGCTAATTTTTACGTAAGAAATTCCGTAATATTATAAAATGTTATTTTATGAAATTAATCTTCGAAAATAACTTAATCATGAATTTAGAAAATTATTTAAGGAGAAAAATATCAAATTTTGACTTAAACGTATTTTAAAACGTTAGACGGCAACTAGTTCTGAAAACACGGTTACAGAAAAGATTTTAGTATCAGATGATTTTATAAAAGAATTTTCCCTTTAAGATGATTTTCCAGACACAAGTCTTACGCAAACAGTATAGACAGTGAGTTTGAACTTAGTACTCGATATGGTTTTGGAATTTGTGTCTTAATTTCGGTGTAGTTTTGGACTGCGTGTCCTATGGACTGCGTGTCCTAATTTCGGTGTAGTTTTGGACTGCGTGTAGTTTGGACTGCGTGTCCTAATTTCGGTGTAGTTTGGACTGCGTGTCCTAATTTCGGAGTAAATAATATTATTCAAAGTGAATACTGTTTTCTATTACCACGAACCTAAGCCCGAGGCATCGGTCTAGGGGTTTCGTGATTGAGCACTCGGACTTGAGGTCCTGTGTTATTAATGAAAGTGTTAAGATGTCTAAAATTATGGTTGGTCGTAAGCTTTTGGGCTTCGACAAGGAAAGATTGAACACAAAGAAAAGTGTCAAGAACAAAATGTTTTACATGCATTTTAGGCAGACATGCCTGTTTGTTAATCATGATATCATGGCGATATTCATGAATCGACGTATCATTGTGCCCTGGTTGGACAATGAAAAACCATATTTGGTGATCACTGCTCCTTAAATTGGACAGTGTGCTATGGTAACCATATTCGGTGATCACTGTGCCTTGTGTTGGACAGTGTGCTATGGTTTTGGCTTCGTGCCTTTTTGCCTGCGTGGCTATTGAGTTTGATCAACTCACCTCGAGGTTGGGGATATCTCATGAGATTAGGTAAAAGTTAGACGACGATTATTGAAGTGTACATGCATAGTTTTCAAATGATGATGTTTGGGGTGTGAAACCCATGGATAAACTATTTGCCTTATTATGAATGTTGATGGTGTTATAAACTTGTATTTCTGTATATGTTTTCTTTTGGGTCACGCATGTAGTTATCGCGTTAAATCCATATATTGGTTTCTCACTCTTGCATGTTCTATTTCTGTTTTCTCTCCTTGGGCATATATTTATATTCGAGTCCATATGAACCGCTCAAGGAATATGACTCCTACAACAAGAAGAAGGCTGTTTAGTTCAGAGCATGCTGATGCTGTTTACTAATTTCATAGTGTCTGTTAGTTCCGACCAGCTTAGGTTTTGAGCTATATTATGTTTTGGAAGAACCTATACTTAGTAAGGTCTTGTTGTGTAAACGATCATGATGCAGTATAGAAGTGTGTTATATTTATATATCTCCATATTTGATGATGTTTACGTTGTTGTTGGATTGGTCGAAAAGAAAAGAAAAAGGAACAAATTTATCACCGTTTTGAGGAATGTTAACAACTTAAGAAAATATTATTTTCCGAAAGCAACCAGCGAACTAAAGTTTTATTTTCCACAACGAGTAACCATGTAATGACCCAGGGAGGGTGTTACACGTATTAGTTCTGCAAATGGATAAATCGGAGAATTTTATCCCCTTAAATCGACATTTCAGACTTGACTTGGATTAGTCAAGGTTGAAAGTGACTTTCAGGTAGCAAGGGTCTCATACCAAAAGAAAGTAACAAGCTTCTTAAGTTTACACTCTCCACAGTTCATTACGCACAAATTTGATAAAAATTATAAATCTGCATGTTCCCAATATCCTAAAAGAGCCAAGTTATAAGTTTATAGCTTATGGTTCAGCTTTGGTGCTACTTTTCCACTGTAAAATAAACTTACACTGTTTACAACAATAACTGCACTATTTAGAGCCTGTTTGTTTATGCGTTATGCTGCCCTCCAATGCATGTTAGAAAAAAGGAAGGAGGGAGGTGCATTGGAAAAACGCTCAATGGGACTTGTGTTTTCCCATTTGCCTTAGAAAGAATTTTAAACAAACATAGGCTTAGTGAGACCCATATGAAATTCACCCAATAATCAAGATTGTGTTGGAGAGTGTTAAAAAGAGTGTGTTGCCAATTTAACCCAAAACAAGAAGAAGGTATTTTATCCATGACAATAAATCAAAATATTAACTTTTTACACAGCAAAATAGAGGCCATATAGATCTTATGTAATTTATTTTACTGTTTGGTAATTGAAAAGCGTAGTACCCCAATTGCATTGTTTTATCAGAATCTTCTCTTCCACTATTGCTACCAACCAAGTTAGGACTTCTGGAATCAGTATTTCCAAATAAATTCACTTTCTCAATAGGGTGATAATGAAGATATGATGGAACCACATGTTCTTTTGGGGGAAACATGTTACGAAGCTCCTGAACCTGTAATATGATAGAGGCAAAAACCACAAAGTAATTATTGACATATCATTCATAGATAAGAGATGTTGGAAGATAAACATTGCATTAAGAAGAATAAGTGAATAATATTTGCCTGTTTCCTCAAAGTTTCATTCTCCAAACTAGTCCTTTGCTCCTGGAGAGAATAAATCAATCAAATTACTACAACAAAAAGAGTCATCTTCAGTTTTCCCTTACTTTTTCGAAGTTATATTAAATCCCTAAATTCAGATACATTTCAATTTTATCCATAAATTTCTAAGTACTAAAATCATATTCTTCAGCCATTAACATGAGGACCACGTTGATCAACTGCATATGCACATGAATGTGAAAGGGCTAAGGTGTTGATCTGATGCGTTTCATAAATATCATATATGAAACTTCATGTTTCTTATTGATATATTGATGTGCATATTTTAGAAAACATATCTTCCAACAGATCAAACACTAAGCTATAAAAAATTATATCTAATTTAACATACATAGATTACCATTCAATAATTAAATAAACACAATTTTAACATAGTTACACCACATCATCATTCAGTTAAGCAACTTTCAAGCTTTAATTCCTATTTCCTAGCAATTGTATTTAACCAAGATGTAGTGACTGATAGTAAATGAGCCCAGTAACAAAATGATTCAGTAACCCAAAATTACATAGCCATTGTCGCACATAATCTCAATTATCTTAAACTTTCTTGAAAATGAGGTTCATTGTTCTTATTCCTTAAAACCTTGCAAGTTAACTTCTGATTAAATATACCTGTGATCTAGACAGCTGCAGTTGCTCCATGAGTATTTCCTCCTAAAAGATCAAATGTTAAGAATTACAGGACTGATAATATTCTGAAATAAAAGTAGAGGAAGGAAAAAGGATAAGATAAAATTTCAAGGACCTTTCTCTCCTTGATAGACAATAACCCTTCATTAAGTTGTTTCTCTAGATTTTGTAATTCCACTAAGCTCAATCCTATTAGGTCCTTACCCAACAACTGTCTATAATCACAAAGGCAAGTATTCATAAGTAGTGATGCAGATAGCAAAAAGAGAAAAGACGTAATGCTTAATAACAATAATATAATAAGAAATAAATCAGACAGACTGAAATAAGACATACTGGTTATTTGTTTCTAGTTTTGCAAGTTCATCTCTTAGAATCTCCACCATGTCAGAATCATCTTTCTAAAGGGAAAATATATTATTAGACATAACAATCCCATGACAAATCTAAGGAGAAATGATAACAAAGAAGTACCTAATGCAAGAAAATTTAAAACAATATTTATGCAGCAAAACAAAATTACAATTTGCTAAAAGAGAACAAAATTATCTGATAGACTATCATCAATGCATATTGAATTTAAATACCGAAACCAATTTTTATTTTCGTTTATTAGATAAAATCACACTAGAGGTTTCAAAAAATGTTCAGTATTAGTTTCAAGAAAAATAATTTTTATCATACATGGGTAGTTAGCGTAACAGAAAGGTTGCTGCCTTGTGACCTTGAGGTCACGAGTTCAAATCTTGGGAAACAATTTCTCTTCTTGCAGGTGTAAGACTACATACATCTACCCTCCCTAGACCCCACTACAATGTAGGAGCCTCGTGCATTGGGCTGCCCTTTTATGGATGGTTGGGTACACAAGGACAAACAACTCAATGGAAAGCCAAACTTCATTAGAATTTAGAAAGTACCACATCTTACTTGTGCTTCCAAACAACAACTTATCTTTACAGTATATGATCTGAAATAATGTTTAAGTTCATCCTGATCACTAACTGCAGAGTTTCAATTGACAATTAAACTTGAACTAGATAAATCATTTCCTATTTACAATTGGATTTTAGAATACAATTAAACTTCACACTAACATCATATTGAATGTCTGAATGTATCCTCATGGAATTAATGCAGTATAAATGATGACGTCCAGATAGTACCTATCATCTTTTATGTATGATATTGACATGACAAAACAACAAAAGCATGTCAAGAAATTGTCTAAAATTGCCCATATCATATTTATTTATTAATTATTCAAAGAGAATGTAAAACTTAGGGGACTACTAAAACTGCCAATTCTTTTCAGTTTTCTAAAACTACCAAGTATGGCTTGCAAAAATTTGGTATCAAATTTATGTTGGTCCATAAAAGATTCATCAAATCATTCAAATGCATTCCTTGTGAGACTCAACTCTTATTTGAAGCAAGCTAATCAAACTCCCAATGATGTTTATAGACTAATTATTATGTTATTCGACTTTAAGTTCCATAATTTGAAGAATAACAAAGTCATGTATTACTTAAATCAGGAAGGAGAAAAGAACAAGACCTAAATATTTAAATAGCATAAAAACACAAGGAAAAAAAGGCTTTTTTCTACAACTATAGTGAGTTCTCTGGAAATATATTGTTCGATTAACAGCACAATTTATGTAATTAGCAGGAAACCAAACGAGCAGAAGTACATTTTCTGCAAACAAATTACAATTTTTTGTTGACAAGTAATGTTTATTCTCTACAAGTGCAAATGTATTGTGGCTATATGAAACAACGTTGTGAAAAGAGAAAATGCACTATAAGTTTAGAAAGTCCCCATTCAGCAGCATATAACATGATTCTGCTGAAAATTTGAAATAAACTAAAGCATGGGAAAAAAAAAAGCTAATAAACTAGAGAATAACATAATTTTATTACATATATGAAAATGCTCAACATATATGTAATAAAGTTAAACCTTGGTGAGCATTAATATGACAAAGGAGTACAAGAGATTACCTGTGTCTTATGTTCCACTTCCACTTCAGTAACACCTTCTACAGAATCAAGGTATTCACTGTATCTTGAAATTGTATGTTGCATTCTGCAAGAAGGAATTGTAAGTATACAAAATAGGAATTGTTTCTTTGTAGGAAATAAGTCATACCATAAGCTCTCCCATGTGAGGATTTCAATTTTGTGCTTTCAAGCAATTGGTCAATAAGGTAAATGAAAATTTTCAATGGTAAAATCACCACAAAAATAGTTAGACAATATAATAGTGCATACAAATTTAATGAGGTTTGTCAATTGCTTACACACATGCTTGAGAGTTAATAATCCACTAACTTCCAATGGAGATTAGAGGATTAGTATCAGGGGAGCAGTCAAAAGCTACAAGTAGCTAACTACTATTCCTGTATCCTTACTAGTTTTCTGAGGGTCTACCAACCCAATAGAAAACTCTAGATTCTCACTCACATATTATGCCTCATACTTAAAAACCTTTTCAAAGCAAAAGACCTGATTGGTTTATAAAAAGCAGCTACCAAAACCAAATATAGCACAATTTCAAATAGGAAACTACTGCATCTTTTCAAAATAGGACCTTGGCTCAAACCTGAAGTCATTTGCTTACCTACAAAAGTAAAATATCCTGAGAGATAAATAGTTTTCTCAGACTTGCCTATGAATCTTTGTTGCAACTTATGAATTGGACCCCTGAATGGCAACAATCATACAAACATTATATTGCTTTGAGACAACTAGCTTGCATTTCACCAGGTTGAATCAATGGCGAGGATAGCATTTAGCAGACACAATCTATGACCTTGTTAGACCAAGCAAAAAGAATTTAGTTGACTATGTCTTTCATTTATTCATGTAGTCATATTAATTTTATAAAACTTTATTGTGTACTATATCTCTACGTACGTCGCTATCTCAATTACGATTATGAACCTCGATTTAAAATTGACATAAACATTTCAGTAACGTACTTAAAATCAAGTCATTTCTTTAACTTCCTCTTCTTAGTATATTGAAACAAGGAATTAATCTTTTCATAAGAAATGTCCAATAAAATTCGTTTCATAACAGCAACCATAGTTCAAGAACTGGAGTTAGATAACCTGAATAATATTTACTAAACGTCAGCTTTTTAATTAAATTACCTCTACAAAATGCGGCAAAATAAGAAAGAAATTTGAAACTTTTAACTACTTATTTTTATAAAACAAATTCGTAAGAAAGAAAACCATGTATAGATACAGCACAAGGAATGCCACAAGCCACATTAATGCTGGACACAAGTTCAGTCGTCAATTAAGTTGATATATAGAAACACAGATATTTCAACATTGACCATCAATGAACTACAAACACAATGAAAAAACTTCAACTTTACATAATTGAAATTCACTTCAAAACAATAACTCACACCACAATATGTTGATTAGGCAAAACAAACCACCCTCACACAAAAAAGATAAATAAATTACAACTAGAAGTAAAATCGAAACTTCCTTGAAATATATACACAAGAAAAGAAAAGAAAAGAAAAACAACTTAATTCTGGAAAAAATAAATTAAATTGAATAACTTCCATGCCCTCAAAATTCCTTTATTTATTTATTTATTTATTTATTTATTTATATGAAATCGCCGATATCCAAAAATATCTTTTTACTATTGCTTATCAGAGTCGATCCAGATCTAAAGGTCTTTTACCGATTTTTTCCAATCACAAGACCTAAACTTTCAACTCCAGGACCTTACTTATTGACTAAGATTTTAAAATAAAATTGTTGTCCACAAAATGAACTAAGATACTAAAACAGAAGGGGAAAATCAAGGGAAAATTAGTAAATTAAATTAAGTGGACCTTCTGAAAATTCACAACAAGTATCATTTAAATAATGAAGGATATAATCAAAATTAAAATGCAATCCATATCAGAAAATTCAGAGACATACTCTTTACTGGAAAACTTAAACATCCTCCCAGTGTTGGAGAAAACGATAACAGCAACCTCAGCATCACAGAGAATGGAAAGTTCCTTAGCCTTCTTGAGTAACCCATTTCTCCTCTTGGTGAACGTGACTTGCCTGCTACTAGGATTCTCAATCCTTTTGATCTCAATCTTCCCACGACCCATTTCAGCTGATTGTCTACCTCACACCACAGACACATTAAATCATTAGAAACTAAAAACCCAGAAAAAAAACACACAAAAAACATAAACCCAGTTATATTTGAGGTTGATTGTATCACTAAAATAACAAGAACCTTTTTGGGTTGACACAACTTGATAGAGTTGAGAGAGAGAGAGAGAGAGAGTTAGAGAGAGAGAGAGATGGTGGAGTTGGAAGAGAATATAAAGGGGTAGTGAGGCTTTACTGAAGGAAGCGTTACCCCCAAATGATGAGAGAGCTTGGAAACGGCAACTTTGCATGGCTATGCTGTTCTGTACCTATTTAGTGTTGTGCATGACTTTCTAATTTGTTCACATTGAGAGTGTTTTTGTTACCTCGGGAGTCTCCCTTTGGGTCCACTCTCCATTTTCTTTCCCTTTTAATTTTTTTATAAAGATTTAAAAAAAAAAAAACACAGTTCGAACATCGTATCTCTCACACCATGTATGTAAGGAAACTTCATCTTTGTTGAATTGAATGAAACGAGCGAGTGAAACTAGAAGTGAAAAAAAAATATATATGTAATATATATTTATAGCTTTTAATTGTTGCCGGTGTAAATAATTTTTTTTTCAATTATAAATCTTGCTATGTATAACTTCTAAGGTTGATAATGAAACACACCGTTTTATTTAATGGTTTAAAAAAAATCAAAAGATTAAAAGGGGGTGGTCAGCGAGAAGCTTCTCCACAACCCCCTTAAACTTTTTCTTTTCCCTGCTAAACCCACACCCTTCCTGACGCTTGCTCGCTCCCTCTTGCTCCATTTCTTCTTCCTTTTTGCTTCATTTCTCTTCCAATCTCGAGCAACATTGTAAGTTTTTTATACATATCTTGAAGCTTTACCTCTTTGATTTTGGGAAACTAAGTTGTGGTGAGTTTTTGGGTTAGGGGTGGAGCTCTCTAGAGAAAGAAAGGTACCCACCCTGTGAAGTTGTGCATTTAGGCTCTCTGAGATTTGTCAATTAGCACCTGTCTGTTTCCCTTGGAGTCACTGGGAGTAAATTTGTTGCCTTTCCATACTTGTGAGTGGATGATAATCACTGTGACATATTTTAAATATTTAATAATTATTGTTTCTAATTATCTTGTTATATTAAAATTATTTTTTACAATTATATTTGGGGGAACATACCTTTAGTGTTCATTTTAAACATTCCTAAATATTTTTAAGAATGTGATTTTTCATTAAATGAATTTGATTATACCTAAGAGTAGTAAAGAATAATTATTTTATAGCGGTTGAACTTGAAATATGACAATGTGAATATTTTTATTTTTGAAGAGCTGGATACAAATGAAATGATTTGAGAAATGTGATTTGGGGGATCCATGTTAGAATCTTGTAACCGTTAGCGGGGATAACGGTCTAGGTGCACCTAGTTATATTATTCCGGGAGGAGAGGGCTATCCGTTAGATGGAGCCACCAATGCACGGAGAGGGCTATCAACGAGATGGAGCTGCCCCCGATGAGATATGAGTGATGTGACTTGAACGAGGAGAGGGCTATCCGTTAAATGGAGCCACCCTTAGGAGGAGAGGGCTATCAGCGAGATGGAGCCGCCTCAGATTTTTTGTTCTCTCATGTGTGACCCCACCGTGATTAAATATTTCTTTAAACTTGTGTTTTGGTTCTTTACTCGTGTCTTTTATTATTTTTATCTCTTTAACTGGATTTGGTGTTAAAAATGTTATTATTTGGACATGTTACATTTGCAAGTTTAATGATTTTTATATAAATGTTTCGTTAAAGTTACATATTGTATACATATCCCAGTATGCTATTAAGTTTGAAAGAATAATTATTCGTGCGGTATTATGTTTCCCTTCTAGTTCATGGTGGTTGTTATGCCCTCACTGAGTCTGTGTGACTCACCTTTCTTATTTTTCCAAATAGATTCCCAGGCAGCTGAGCAATTGGCTGCTGACAGGTCCAGATTGTTAAGGCAGTGTTTATTCTTTTTGGTAGGCCCCCTTTTATTGTTGGAGGCCCTTGATGTATTTTGACACTATTTACACTCTGTAGCTATAGGGAACTAGTACTACATTCTTTTGAGTTGTATTAATAGTCTGAGATACCAAACTTGATCTATTTTGTATGACTGAACTTCTGAAATGAAAATATGAATATTTCAGCTGGTGTTTTTGTTTTGGGATGTTGGAATCTCTGTCAAAATTTTTGTAAAAATTCTAGATCTTTATCAAGTATGTTCTAAATTAAAAGGCTTGCCAGGCTAGGATTGTAAGCTTGTACGCCAGTCACGGCTTAGGTTTTTGGGTCGTGACAGATAATGTACAAATTTTTTTTATCTAATAATTTATAATAGAGTGTCAATATATATACAAAATTTTGACACTGACAATACATTCCAATTAAATCATACATTTAGATCAACCATCATCTAAAAATAATGAATAAGGTTTTATGCATTGTAACATCCCTAGCTGCTATACAGATTGACGACTGTCCTCACTCACACGCTCCCCAGGAGGTCACCCATCTCAAAATTGCTCCAAGTCAACCACGCTTAACACTAGAGTTTTTAAGTGATGGGCTCCCGAAAAGAACATGCATCTTGTTGGTATAGGTAGTATCAATCAATTCATATAAGTCATCATCAACTGTATAGTCCCATATTCACACAATCTCAAGATCCCTCTCGTTCCGGTGTATAATCGGTTCATTCATGTATCTCTCCCCCTAGAAGCCTGCCAAGAGCCGCTCCTTGTCTGTGTCTTCTTGTACCGGTGACCATTCACCACCCTCGTCAGCCCCGGGTGTCACATGTATAACTACCTTTTTTTTAACTATAACAGCCTGGTTTTTAATTATGTTGTTTTACCAGTTAAAAATATAATTATGTATATTTTTATCTGAGGCCAAGAAAATAATTTTGAATAAAACAAAATCATATTCATATTCTACCTTATGGTAGAAGGTTACAGTAAAATTTTGGGTTGAAAATTCAGAAGGAAACTGGTCTGCGTTTTCACTGGCAGTACAAGTTTACTAATCAGAAAACCTAATTTTGATCTATGAACGAAACTTTAATGTTTCTTGTCCCTTGTTAAGTAATATGGGTCGTTTTCATATTTTTGCTCTAAAATAAATATTATATTTTGTTCGGGTGGAATATTTAAGCGAAACGCGAGTAAAAACTCTAAGTCAGGTAAATGGCGGAGCTGGGTGTGGTGTAGAGATGTTATGGAGTAGAGATGATGGAAGTGACTGATGGGACTTGTGAAAATTGTCACATCATAACTCATCAAAGTCATGATGACAACTTTAAAGATATAGTTTTATATTAAACTAAAACCTATTAAGTGTCTTGCTTAAAGATCCAAACATGGCCCTCACAAACATTTTCTTTCCTAATCTACCCCAAGTCCCACGGCTCCACCCCCCCCCCCCCCCCCCAACAACAATTATACGCCCATCTCCTTCATTTTTTCTCTTCATTTTTACAGAAACACAAAGTCTTCTTTGTCTTCTTCAAGAGCTCCAAGTGCTCCATTGTTGAAGTTCATCAAGATCATCATTTTCTTCACACACTTGAGGTAACATGATGATCCTTGATCATCTATTCTACTTCTTTAACATATTTTCTTCCTATTTCATGATTTTCCATTCCTAGATCTAGAACTTCAAATAATTCTAGAAAATTGTAGAAAAATCCTTTTAATGTGAAACCAATTGCTATGATCTCTAAATGACTTCGACTATCATCATCTAAGAGCTTGTGAGCAAAATCATTTTCTTTCCCTATTTGCTTGATGAGGTCGAAACCCCCTAGGAAAATGGGTTTGATGTTTTTGTTTCATTTTTGAAATCTAATGCTTGATTTAAGCTCTCTAGTATTTATATAATCTAAATCCAAGAGCTTGAATCCAACTAAAATTCCTAGCCTATTTTTATTAAGAAGGCCGAAACTATGCTTGTTGGAGCAAATGAGATTTTGTTCAATTTGTTGATTAATGATGCTTGTTGTTGCTTCTATTATGCCTTGTGATCTTAAATCCAAGAGCTTGAATTAAAACGAATTTTCTAGGTTATTTTGCCATTGGAGGCCGAAAACCTAAGGGAGAAGGATTGAATGATTTTTGTTCAATCTTGAACTTATGACAATTTATATTGTCTCTCTAATGCCTTAGTATCCTAAATCCAAGAGTTTGAACTCAAAAGAATTTCCTAGCCTATTTTTACTCTTGAGGCCGAAACCCTACCCAAAGGGATTGGATTATTTTGTTCATATTTTCAAATTATAGCAATTTATCTAAGCTATCTAAGACTCTAGGAATTAGTATCCAAAAGATTGGAATGATTTGAGAACCCTAGCCCTCTTTTGAATTAATTGGCCGAACCTAGCTATTTAGGATTAAAGGTGAATTTGTTGATTAATTTGTTGTTGTGTTGTTTGGTTGAAGGTGAAATTCATAAATTGTG
The DNA here is from genome assembly GCA_035048595.1 of Echinosophora koreensis. Taxonomy (NCBI): domain Eukaryota; kingdom Viridiplantae; phylum Streptophyta; class Magnoliopsida; order Fabales; family Fabaceae; genus Echinosophora; species Echinosophora koreensis. The sequence goes on from JAPCYP010000206.1 coordinate 44,446, forward strand.
GTATGATAACAAGCCGCTTCGAATTCGGGATTCCGGTGTTAAATCAGGTGGGGGAAAGAACCAACCTACCGTCGGAATGGATAAGTAGCACATAATATGATAACTGTGTAGGGCGACCTAAACCCTACTAGTGGTCGAGTAATCGACAAGACCCAAAATCACCTTATTGCTTTTCTGAAATATCAATGATGATTTGGGGATTGTAGGTTTATCGACTTTAGGATAATTTTATCTTATATGAGGTTGATTGACTTTATCGTTTTTATTATTGAATTGCTTTATGTGATATTTTGATGTTAGAATATTTTGTTGATTAATGTGCTATGCATGATCTACCTGGTTCTTAATATTGTGCTTAGTTGATTCTTAAGCGAAGATATGTGTAGTTCGGATGTTGTTGGTTTGTGTAACACCCCGCTTTTCGTTAATTGCTTTCCTTAAGCTTGTTTGTTAAGTTAGCATTGTTGGCTAAGGGCTTAGTGGGATTCTTGGCTTCAAGTCCCCTTTCTGGCACATGAGCATGCCCGTGCTCATTAGCCAGCACGCCCGTGCTTAAAGTCAGAAGCGTGTTTTTGATTTTAAGTTGAGCACGATTGTGATCAACAGTGAGCATGCCCATGCTCAATACGCTGACCGCGTCTCGGTGACGCTAAGTTAAGCACGACCGTCCTCAAGGGTGAGCTCGACCGTGCTCAGGTCCAGTTTATATATATGCGCATAGAAATTGAGGGTTGCGTTTTTAACCCTATTTTTGGTGGCTGCTAACCCTATTGTGGCTGACATTGTGTTTTTCCCTTTTTCCCTCATATTCAGAGTAATTCTTGTGTATTGGAGGCCTTGGGAAGTGTAGTTTCACCTGTACTCATATAGGGGTAATGTCCCTTTCCCTTAGTGGTTTCCTTTTCATGATTTGGATTGGGAAACTGATGGTTGTGTTTTATTTGTTCCAAGGCTTAGATTTGTTTTGAGTCACTCGAAGGGAAGGAACCGGTTTGCTATTACGACTATTGTTAGAGCTACCTTCAATCCAGGTATGGGGAGAAGGGTAGTGTAATCATAGGCTTGGGTTAGAGTAAAGTAAAGGGGTTCCTATAGCCCCGGTTTGTTTGTATGAGTATATGAGTTTTATATTGATTTGTTGGTTAATTTGATGACATGATAGGGTTAACATGCTGTTTTTATGCTTATGTTCATAATAGTTGATTTGTGTTTATGTTGTTATTGTTGTTATGAACATGATTATGTCATTGGGTTGGTGCTGATGTTGAGTTGATGCTGATGTTAATGATGAGTTTTAATCCTTAAAACGTGTTAATAATTGACTTAGGATGATTAACGGATTAATTCCTAAAATTGGTTAAAAACTTGGTTATTGTTTCTGCCCAGAACAATGCAGTCACACGATGAGCATGATCGTGCTGTCGTGCCCCCAGTTGAATTCTGGAAAATAGCTGCGCAATTAGCACGGCCGTGCAGGACAAAGAGCACGACCGCGCTGCTGAGCACGACCGTGCTTCACTTATGTGACAGCACGACCGTACAGGGGACAAGCACGACCGTGCTCCCCTAACAGATAGAGATCGAATTAAAGGACTTAAAGGGGTTCTAACCCCACCCTTCCCCAAAGCGATGCGTTGATGTAGTTAAGCAAAGATAAAGATTAGACAACTTGGTTAATGATTACCAAAGATAGTTGAGACGATGAGATAGTGAGGTGTTGAGTTTGATAAGTCGGTGCCCATTGGGTTACCGCAAGCTGATGAGTTATACCTTGGTGCTTCTTGGCCAAGGAAGCCTTGACCCCGTGGTTTGGGTCTAAGGTGTTGTTGATGTTGTACCTTGGCAGCCGAGAGTTTGCTCCAAGGGGGCCTAGACCTGGTTGAGTTTAAGGTGTAGCGGTACATTCCGTTGCGGTCGATTCCGCTGGTTAAAGGTTTTGCGGTTGATTCCGCTGATATCTTAGGTTGATTCCATTGAAGTGAAAGAGGTGGCGTTGGCCTATTGTTTGTTGTTGCTCATGTATCATTGGAGATGTTGTTGTTGAGGGATGTTCGACATAGGGGAGGTCGTCCTAGAGTACGCCGATCCGGCCATCCACGGTTGGAGTAGAATCTCCTTGCATTCCCGTGATGAGGCATTCGTTGGTTTGATGCGTTGGCTATCCAAGGAGTAGATTCTCCGGCGTTGAGTCGATTCTCAATGTGGATATTTAACTCCAAAGTCGTCCATCCCGAGTTTAGTGGATCCACATGCATTGTTGGTTTAGCGGAGTAGGACTGCATTGCACTACATAGCATGCTTGGTGTTGTTGATGTTGATGTATGTTTATACATGTTGTTGATGTATGGTTACGTTGATGCCATGTTTGTATGTTTTACTTTACTTCCTATCTCCTTGTTATTGTGGTTACATGATTCTTACTCCCTATGTTTGTTTGTTTGTTTGTTGTTGGCCTGATTGGCACCTTGCAGAGGATGACGAGCAGCCTAGAGAGGAGTGACTCTGAGGAGCCGCCACTCATAGTTAGTTTGTTCAGTTAGTTGATAGTTTCCAGTTGTAATTCCATGGATTTTATTCCGGAATGGTTATATCAGCTCTGAGTTGTGACATCGGGCAGTTATTTGTTATGTTTTAATTGTTAAACTTGGTTTATATTTTCCACGTTATGAACTGGTTCAAGTGGGACTTTTCTACCCATGGACAATTAATTTTTATCTGAATCCAGTAAATGCATGTTTTCATTTAATTGCTTTTACATTAAATGCCTTATGACATGCGAGGTAGAAAGGTGTCACAGTTTGGGTGAGAGGATATTGGTGACATAGAGAAGCCTAACCTAGAGTAATGATTTCAAAGAGGAGGTGTGACATAGAACATGTGTTGAGGCGTTGATGGAAGGTTAAGGCACTAGGTTGTTATTAATGTGAGTTGGTGAGATTCATATGTTTGCATTGTTGTTCACAACCGTGTATTTGGAATACATGAGGTCCGAAGTTCTCAATAGACTGTTCCACCTGAGATATAGGTTGTGCAGCTATAATGTCATTCATATTCATGAGCACCCTCAGGAGTGGATAGGATGTGCACCGGGAATGTGGGTGTGCACCAGGATTTAGGAATGTGTCGCTTGGACGGGCTGACTAACATCCCCCAGCGGGCAAGGGATGTGTGACACAAATAGAGGTGGCCACATCAGCATAAAAGTTAGATTTGCATAGTGTGAGGGTAGAGGGTGATATTGTTAAGAAAGGATGATTGAGGATTGTTGGTTTGATGTTGAGTGTGTGTGACGATTGTTATATTATATGTTTTGTATTTCCATTCCGCTTTTGATGGTATAAGTGTTTCTTATCCCCTTTATATTTCCTGTATGTTGTATTGTATTTCTTATGTGATCGTACAAGAAGATCTTTTGGAGGAACCTGTTGATGAGGAGTTGGATGGTACTCCCTATGAACCAGAAGCCGGAGGTTGAGCTGTGAATTAAAGTGTTAAAGTTTAGGAAGTATGGCCAGTGTGTCTTTTGAAATATTTTATCTTTCCCGCTAGTTATAAACAGTGTTTTGGTAATGTAATGGATAAACATTTGTGTATTTATATATTATCACGATGGTGTGTTTAAGTTTGCAGAAGTTATATGGTTATTAATTAAGTTTTTAATTCCTTCGTATTTTTGGGTTATGATTAATGTTAAGTACGCGATGAAGTTTAATAAATAATCAATGGCACAACAGCCACAGCGGGGTGTCTCATTAACCGTTAGCCATAATTTGCCCACGACTAAGAGTTAGTTTCAGTACCTTGTTATTCTAATTAACGGTTAAACAATTAGTTAATTTTCCTTTTGTTAGTTAGAGCTTTCCCTTTATGTTGAACCGTTGTCGAATAAATGTGAAATAACTCAATGAAACACTTTTCGATCTCTTCATGTTCCTCTTAATATGGTATTAGTAGTATAATTTTTTCTCTTTTCTCTCTGAATTTTTCCACCTCTTCATCTTGTTCTTGCTTCTACGTTACTTAGCCCAATTCTCAGCCATTGACAATTCTTTCAGTCTATATTTTCTTCATCCATCGAATAATTTAAGTCTTATCTAGTTTCTCAATCTCTTGTTGGAGATAACTGCATACAACTCATGAAGTAAGATTCACGAAGATGGCATTGAATGAGAAGAATAAATTCAACCTTTTGATGGTTTTCTGCCACCTGATGGTTTGATCTTCAACTTTTGGCTTTCTTGGGTGTGCAACAACAATATCATTAGTTCCTGGCTTCTCAACTCTATGTCTAAAGAATCGATAGCAAGCATCATTTATGTTGAATTTACGGTTGTAGTTTGGAAAAATTTGTAAAATAGGTTTCATCTATAACACCCTTCTCGAGCGCTACATTGTCCGTGACATTTTAAGGCCGAAAAGTAAGTTAATTAAAATTCGCTATAATAGAATGGGGTAATTTTTCTTTTTCGCAAGTCGTAAATATAAATAATTGGAATAAGGTAAAGGTGCAATAACATATTTCATAATCATAATTAAGGTTATGAGTTCAAAAGTCACTTACATAAAAACCTAACCCGACTCATAAACATAAATCATAAAGATATATAGGCTCAACATAAAGATATGGAGACGCAGCTCCTAAAATATAAGATACTTGGAGTCGCAGCTCCATAGACGGTAACATTAACTACCAGACATACCCAGCTGGCCAAACTGAAATAGAAAAGACAATCCTCTCTCGTGCATTGTGAGAAGGACAAACCCAACTGACGAGATCTAGTGGAAACTCTATTTGAGCCCACTACTGACGTCGTCACAAAAGACACTGCTAGAGTCACTACAAAAGTAACTCTCGGACTAAGCCCTTTCCCTTTCCAAGAGAAAGTCATAGCCTATAGACCAACAACAATCATACCTATCTCAAGAAAAGAAGAGTCAGGCATAACAGAAACACAAACACCAACGTCTTGGACAATCTGAAGATTGGACGATTTCCCCTAGAAACTCCATCATATCATCCGCTTGCTCGATCCTTAACCTCTACGATGAATCATTCGAGTGACATCTTGGCATCTCAAACTTCTCAAAAGAACACAAAAAGCACATAGCCAGCCGATATAGGCAATATAAAATAAGGAGGTGAGATTTCCATTCATCATACATATAATGCAGACATGCAGTGGTACGACACATAGGTACGTACAACTATCAATATACAGTTATATCATCACTCATATCAAATTAATAATGTTTCAGAGAAACATAATCACAGGGCAACGTTCACCTAGATAGGAGACATCTAAGACTCGAGGAAGATCTCTGATTCCAATACCATGGTTTTACGAACAGTTAGAGAGAGTGGTTCGGAGGATTGTTCCGGATTATACCAGCCTTGGGAAACAAAATGCACCAACAGTAAGCAACGTGCACATAGGCTTTTTCGGGAACATCTTACACGACCCGAAAACACATAGCGTCTAGTCGAGTATGTCGGTGCATTGCAAGATCACCACGCCACATAGGAGCTACCAACTGGGCCTATATGAGTATTTCATATCCCGACATCCCCGAGCATCAACCAGATCGTCCTAGGCACAACGGCCTTAGAGAACATAGTTTTCACTATGTGTTTAGGCAAAATTGCCGGAAATGCGTTCTTCTTGTTTATCCACCGGATAACCTCTTGATTCCACCGGAATCCTTTCGACGTGCTTTCTCAGATGCTAGATGATCTTAAGTCCGAATCACCGGTACTTAACATCGAGCTAAAGTTCTCAAGTAACCTTTCATCTTTGTGCAAAGATATCTTAGCACTTGATTACAAATCTTAACTCATTATGAAATTGGATCACAAGTCCAATTATTTATTTCTCTGCACTTTTCTAGTTGAGCCTTTCTCTTGGCTTCCAAGGAAAAACAAATAACTCTTAGTCCATTAAATCTTATGGAGGTATGGACAATGAATTATCCATACTTTATGACATAAGGTCTTGTTCCACCCTACATCATAAATTATTAAGTTTATATTTTCACTAAGTCGTTCATGACTTAGGTTTTTGCATTTTACCGTAAATGCTCGTCCTCAGGGACTAAAATCCTTTTTGTCTTAAAACCAAAATCTTTGGTTAAAACCAATCATTTTGAAACCAAATTCCACCAAAAGTACATAAGTACTAAATTCCTCAAAAACAGTTTCTCAAAAACATTGAAATACTTAACACAATTTTGCCATTTTTTACTATATTTCAACTTAAATTTCGTATTTTCAAAAATATGATCGTTTTTATCAAATCCTTCACTTTCTTAGGTTCAAATACTTATATTAACGTATTAAAATGATAATTTCGAGTTTCACTTCACAATTGTACAAAATTCTAAAACTTGATCGAACGTCGCTAAATACGAAATTCGCGTAATTCCTTTTTCAACGATTTTTAAACCAATTGCTCCAAAACTCATTTTGGAATCTTAGGACATTTAAATAGATTTCAAAAATAGTTTTAAACTGTCAAGAATAGTTTTGGTCGAAATTAGAACCTTCGCTCATTTTGCTTGTCCGATTTCGTGAAAATTCCGTTTTTAAGTCCGCTAAAACATAACTTCTGTTCTCTTAAGTCCTAAACTCAAATTAAACCCAATTTAGGATCTTTAAAACAGGGGCATTGCAGTTTATACTGCCTCAAAAAAAAATTTTTTGCAAAAGTAGTAATTTTTCTTGGTTTAGTTACTCTTTAACAATATAAAGTACTCATAGGATTTCATGATTTTAATCCTTAAGATTTTCATAACCATTTTCCTCATCATGACCGAAACCAAGACAACCAAAAATGAAGATTTTCTCTTCATTAATCAAGCTCACAAACAAACATACATACATATTCATGCATAAAGGTATTAATCCATGACATGAACTTTTAACATATTAGACATACTTTGTGATATATGGTTAAGAGTACAATTATAATTTTTCTCAAGTAAGCATACATCAAATAAGCATATAAATCAAAACCATACCACAATCAAGCACCAAATCAATTCCTCCAAGAGGATCACACACATATACACATAAATACATAACCCTCCCACTTAGGGTTTGTAAGGCAACATACAAATACTTTAAACCACACACATATCTACATTAAGGTAGGATGGTGGTAATCTCCCACATACTTCCTGTAGATTACTTGAAATCAAGCAAAAAGATGCTAAACCAACTAAGGTAGCTCACGGTTTTCTTGCTTGAAAACCTAGTAAAACCACACAAAATTACAAAGTGTTATGTTCATAGGCTTAGACATAACCAAGGAAGGTAAATCAAGGCTTGAATCACTTAACTCAAGTCAAAAGGTTGATGATCAAGTGATAGTTTCCTCTAGGCAAAAAATACCCATTTTAAAGGAAGCCTCAAAAGGGAAAATTTGGTGAGATAGCTTATGTCTAAAATGTTGAGAGGAGTAAGGATATGCTCTTAGTTTTTGAATCAAGCAAGTGGTTGGTGACTTAGGGGTGGTGGCCAAATCTCACATAGAAGAAAGGAAAGGATTTTGTCTTAGGAACAAAGGATGATAAATTAGAACATGAAGTGAAGATAGGTGGATGAGAGGATCAAGGATCTATTCTTAGTTTTCTAAATAAGTTCTTAGATCACAAAATGATGATGATGGCCGAAACTTTGAAGGAAGAAAGGAAAGGAAAGCTTGGTTTCATGAACAAGGATGATGAATATGGTATTGGTTTTTCAAGAGAGTAATTGGAAGGTGAATTGATGGAGTAGGCTGAATAATGGAAGAAGAAAAGGAAAGGAAGAACTTTGTGTTAGGAAGATGAAGAAGTGAACAAGAACTTGGAATTCCAATGGAAACTTTGATGATGAACTTAGGTTTTTGTGTAGGAAATGTGAAGAAATGAAAATGAAGTGTTTGCTAGAAGGGAGGAGGAGGGTAGCCGTGTACTATAAGGAAAATTGAAGGAATGATCATATATCATAGAAATGTAACTCAAATGATGAGAAAGAGATGAAGAAAAGATGGAATGACCAAGAACTCTCAAGAACACCTTGAAGTTTCTAAGAGAGTTTATGAGGTTTTTGTGAGCAAATGGACAAAATGAAGTGATTAAGGGTTTACTAATGGGGCTGCCAAATTTTTAAGCAGGTGAGGAGAAGAAATTTTCTATGATAACCTTAAATGTAAACCATGGTTAATGTTAACCAAAGCTAGGTTAGGTTATAAGGAAAATATCTAGATATTTTAACTTAGTAATCATGACTTGCATGACTCACTAGGTGACTCACCATGTAACTCATTAGTGTGAGTCATCCATGGTGACTCGTCATCCCTATCTTCCAGTACACCTCTACAGTTCCGTATCTGGCTCTGCCATTTACCCGATTAGGGTTTTCACCCGTTTTTCACCAAAATTCTCCCGAACAAAATATAATATTTTATTTTTGTGCGAAAATTTTAGAAGTAGACTTTATCAATGAAATCATGATAAAATCTAGAATTTCTCAGTTTCGGGTCAAATTAGGGTTTCTACCAGTACAAAATTATACTGTCAGTGAAAACGCGGACCGGTTTCCGTCTGAGTTTTAAACCCAAAATTTCACCGTAAATTCCTCCGATATTGAAGGTCTCAAATATGATTTTTTTTTCCTCAAAATCATTTTCTGGATCGCCGGTAAAAATATAGAATATATTTACTAGTTAACGCGAGAAAATGGGGTGTTACATCATCAGCCGAATGAACCTCGACCTTATTAGTTGAAGAAGGATTTGGTCTCTCAGTCAAGGATTTGCTGAATCTATACTTGTGCTTGTGCAGTTGCATGCTCTTGCATGATAGTGCACAACAAGAATATTTCCCTAGATTCTTAACGGGGCTTAATGATTGCTATGATCAGGTGAAAGGTCAAATTTTGTTAATGGATCCTTTTTTTCTCCCATTAGCAACATTTTTCTCTCAACATTCAAGATAAGAAGCATTGCGAAGTTGAATTTGATTCTCTCTTGCGTGAGTCTTAGGTTGTTTTTTCTAGAGGAACTACTCAATCCAGGGTCAATTCTCTACTTCTCTTTTGCATGAGTCTTAGGTTGCTCGTGGGTTCGTTTATGCATGATTCTCCATTTATGACCCTTACACATGAAAAAATAAAAATATGATTACTTTGTTCATATTATAAAGTTTGCTCAATGCATATGCAGAACAAACTAACGATGAGTAAACACATCTTTAAGATAAAACTAGTCAATGAACCACCATTATCATTGTTCAGCTTTTCATCAGGTTCAAAGAAGTTAGATATATACAATATATGTTGGCATTAGATGTTGCCAATATGGAAGAAATTAACTTCTTTCACTAACTCATGAACCCCATGAAAAATATGAAGAATTTAATTGTGCGTTTAGAGATTTGAAAATCAAGTTTCTAATTTTCAAATTTTAACATTTTTAAGTTTTGTTGTAATGCAAAGTACATTGCAATTAGTGTAAATAGATTTTTTATCATAAACAGGGCAAGTAAAAGCATCATAATAGACACTAACATCCCAACATCACAATAGAAAAGCATCACAATGGGAGTAAATAAATTCAAGCAAATTAAAAAAAAAAAAAAAGGAGAAGAAAAGAAAAGAAAGTAACACTTATTCTAAATGAACTTGATAAAATCTTTATATCATAATTAAATCACAACCATGAACATGATATTCATAGCCTAAGCAAAAGCAACAATTAACTACAATCCCTTTATACATCTCAATTATGATTCTTCATGAAAACCCATTCATAGTTATTCAATGAAATCAGTTTTTTGTGAGGACAACATTCCTTGATTTTCGTAAACTCACATTGGTGGTCGCCCATAGTGGCCCCATGTTGTCAGTCATTTTTGTTGGTGGTCCATAGTGTGAGTCATCCACCATGTGGCCCCACATTGGTCAATTGTCTTTCTTTAGAGTGGTCCTCTTCGCAACTCAATATTCTTATTTAAGAGAAAAGAATATGATTTTTGGGCTTTTTATTCCAAAGGCAATTGTAACATTTCATATATTAAACTACCACTCCAAAGATCATCCACAATAGAGGAAGTTAACATCATTTTCAAAATAAGAAGAGGTGTAACATCCTAAAATTTTTATAGTTGATAAAAACTAACATAATTAGTTAGATATATTAGGCATAATTAAAATATAAATTTTGGGGTAAGGTTTGGTTTTTGACTTAGTTTGAGTTCCACTGAGAGTATAAAATGGTATTGTCAGGAAAAAATGTAGAATAAAAATTCGGTCCTTTTTTTAAGCAAAAATGTATGCAAAAGTATCACTGCAGTGAAAGGCATCCAACCAGGTTGGCACCCCAGACACTACCCATCATTTGCAGCACACCCAATTATTATTAATAAAAATCAAAAGAATACAAGAATAAAACCAAGGGAGGGAATAGACCTGACCCTTGAAGAAATTAAACAAACCTATAACTAGGCAAACCATTCTTGTTCCTAAAAAAATCATCAAAGACGAAATTAGGAATTATGTCCTACCAAACAAATCAATAAATAATTGAGTCATAATAAGCTAATCTATCTGCACAAGCATTCCCTTCTCTATAAATATGAGTATAGGCAAACATCATATCTTTAACTAAGACTATACAATTATTCCATCTATTTAAAAGCTTCCAAGGAACAATCTCATGATTCTTGAAGGCACTAATAACAAGTTGAGAATTACAACCAAGTCAAAGGAATTTCCAATTCTTCTTATATGCTATCTCAACGGCAATCGTTGCACCAATCAATTCAGCTTCAAAAGCATTTTTAGAACCAATATTTGTAGCAAAACAACCCAAGGCAGCAGAACTATGATCCCGAAAAATGCCTCCACAAGAGGCTGGACCTGGACTTCCCTTGGCTGCTCCATCTGTGTTACATTTGATCATATAACAGCTTGGAGGATACCAATTCACTTCTTTGATCTTGTAAGCCTTAGAACAATGGCCAATCACTTTAAAAGTCTTCATAACACAAAGCTCAGCAGCTGAATTTGACATTCTGCCATTGCTCGAGTTATTAGACAGAGAAACATTGGAAATAATGAGATTAATTGCAAATTTTAATGAGATCACCTTATTATCAAATCCCAATCTGTTTATGCATTGCCAAACAGTCCAAATCAGATTGACGACAGCAGCTGTTACAATATCCATCATCTGTGAACTCCAGTCCCTACACAGAGATGTAATGAGAGACTGAAAGTTCGAACAGTCAATAGCAATACCAAGTAAATCAGCCAACCACTTCCAAAGGGATTGTGCAAAAGAGCAGTTTAGAAATAGATGTTGAGAGTCTTCAACAGCAACTCCACAAAGGCTACAGGCAGAGACAATGATGCAACCTCTCTTCCAAAGAATATCATCAGTTGGTTAACTTGCCATGAAGAATTCTCCGAAGCACAAAGGACTTAGATGGAGGAATGCAATTTCTCCAAACAAATTTGCACAAAGAAACATTTGGACCAGAACATGTACAGAACTTGTAAGAATCTTTGAAAGGCATGTCACCATTCTTTGACCCTTCCCACATTAGTTTATCTTCACTTGGATTAATTGGAATGTCAATGTTTTCAATTTTTGCTCGGATTGCAGGAAAATGATTCAAAAGACTAGCAAGAATAGACCACCTGCCATTTTCTATGAAATAACACAAATGAGCATTCAAATTCCTCTCATTGTTTTATGTTAAACAAATAATGTCCACAATTTTCCTAGAAATCCATTTCTCAGTCCAGAAATTTATGTTGACACCTGAACCAAAATTCCATGCAGAATTATCCATGACAGCAGCTAAAAAAACATTTGATACCTATCCAGATTGAGGATGCAACATGGTAGCTGATAGGAATTTTTTTCTGAGAGTTTTAGCTTTAAGAATATCACACCATTGCATATTTGAAGTGCAAAAGTCCCAATACAGCTTCAACATCCCTGCTTTGTTTATAGACTTTATGGATCTTACTCCTGAGCCCCCTTTATTGAGAGGCTTACAAAATTTACCCCAAGCCACTGTAATCATCTTTCTGACATATATATCATCAGACCATATAAAATTATTGATCCATTTATCCACTAAATTTGGCAAGCTGGATGGCCATGAGTAAACCCTGAAACTGTAAACTAGCATGCCAAAAACAACTGACTTAACCAGCTCCACTCTTCCAATAATTAACAAAATTGAACCCTTCCAAGATGAAAGCTTGGACTTTATTTTATCTGCTATAGGTTATAAGTGAATCTTCCTTGGTTTACCTTTAAACAAAGGAACCCCTAGATAATCAAAAGGGAGAGAACTCACAAAGAAGCCAAGAAATTTAGAAATGCTTCTTATTCTACTATGAGGAACACTGCCAACAAAGAATTTGGATTTCTCTTTGCTTATTACCCTAACCAGACACTTGCTCATAGGACTTAAAAAGCTGTAACAGATTGGACAAACTTCTTTTGGAAGCCCTGCTAAAGATCAAGATGTCATCTGCAAAAAGAACATGACTTGGCATTGTAGATCCTCTAGGTCCAGCCATCAATTGCACACTGCCATCCTCAACCAGCTTGGATATTCCTCTACTCAAAACCTCTTCAGTTAGGCAAAATAAAAATGGACACAAAAGGTCACCTTGCCTCACACCCCTGCTGCAACCAAAAAATCCTGATGCATGACCATTGACTGATATGGATAACCTTGATGAATTCAAAATAGCACTGATCCAAGCACATTTTCCACAAAAACCAAAAGTCTGTAGAACCTTCAATAAAAAATCCCAATCAATTGTATCAAATTCTTTCTTAATATCAATCTTAATAGCAATTTATCCTCCAAATGCTTTTTTATCAAGCAGATTCATACACTCTAATGCTGAACAAATGCAATCTGCAATAGATCTTCCTTTTACAAATCCTTTCTGATCAAAAGAAATGATTGAAGGAGCTATTAATGCAAGCCTATCATCTAACACCTTAGAGATTATTTAAACTTGAAGTTTTCTATAGCTATTGGCCTGTAATGCTCAATTCTATCTACTTCTTTCATCTTTGGAATAAGAACCACAACATTTGAATTGAAATTTGGGAGTAACCAACCTTGATAAAAAAAAATTGATACACTGCCCTATACACATAATCTGAGATAATTTCCCGATACTCATGAAAGAAAGCCCGTCCAAATCCATCAAGCCTTGGAGCACTGTCCCCGTTTAGAGAAAACACTATTGTCTTTACCTCATCAGTGGTTGGAATCCTTGTCAAAAAATCATTATCCTGTTCTGTCACTAAACTAGGAATCACCTCATCAATTAGATTATTAGATTGGCAAGAATTATCTGAGGCAAAAAAGTTCTGATAACAGCTGAGAATATGACTTTCTATGTCTATTGCCTTATGGAGAAAAGAATCTCCACTTTTAATCAAAGAAATCTATTTAGTGACACTCCTAAACTTGGCAATTTTTTGGAAAATTTCTGTGTTTCTGTCTCCATACAAATGCCAATTAATTCTAACTTTCTCTTTCCAAAAAGATTCCTCATAGTTAAGAGCCCTATGAAGGTTAACTGGAAGAGAACATATGATCACTAGCATTATTCATACTGATATGCTTTTGAATGCCATCCAGCTCATCCATAGCCTTAGAAACATTTTGCTGCACATTACCAAAATCAGTTTTGTTCCAATCTTTAAGCCTAGACTTTACCATTTTCAGCTTTTGTGACAAAATATGCATAGGGCAACCCACCACAGGAACCTTCAAAGCATCTGAGATGATCTTTGAACAATTAGGATGCTGAATCCACATCTTCATAAATTTAAAAGATGAGTTGAATTGCCTCTCCTCCTTCTTTACAGTAAGCAATAATGGATAATGATTTAATTTGTGTCTGGTTAGAGTACAACAATCAATTGCAGACCAGAATAGCATCCAATCCTCATTATATATTGACCTATCAAGCCTTTTTGTTGTGTGGGAACCTCCAAGTCTCCCATTCGACCATGTAAACTAAGATCATTTAGTATTAATGTGATGTAAATGACTTAAATCAGACCAAGCAGTGAATTCCTCACAAGAAATCCTGGAAGGAGATGCACTTCCCCTATACTCATGAGCTCCTAAGACTGAGTTAAAATCTCCTATAAAGCACCATGGGGCAGGATGGTTTTGTTGCAAAGCAGTCAAGTCATTCCACAATTGTCTCCTAATTAAATAATTTGTTGAAGCCTAAATAGCTATTAGAAACAATTCCTGCCTGTCAAACATAATTGAGAAAGCAATATGCTGTTTGGCAGATTCAATAACCGAGGGAGAAAATCTATCATTGCAAAAATACCATAGATTAGAGGGAGAACCTCCTCTATTATTTTCAGCAAACAACTTCAAGTTTAATGAACTAAAATAAAAATTCGGACTTGAACAGATATATATGGTTATAAAGATTTTTAGGTTTTGGGCAATGTGGCTGAAGTCCAAAAATCCGAAGAAAGTCACACTAATAAAATATTAATATTTTAATTAGTGATAGCTCCATCTTTTGAAGTCAATGCTGCTTCCGAGTTTAATGTCAAATCGGAGCCGAGAACCTAATTCCAACTTCCTAATATTATTCTTATTTTAATTCCTAAAAGATCTCGGAAGATGAATACCATGCGGGGGTGGCTGATTGCAAGAACGTGCTCCATGGAAGGTTAACTCTTTCTAAGGGTGACTCCCCGATGAAGATTGCTTACTTGCTTAGCAAGTTAGGCAAGATATGGAAACTTGTTGGTTCTTGGAATATAGTGTCTCTTGGGAGAGGTTTCTATGAGTTCAGTTTCCATTCATTGGATGATCTGGTTTAAGATCAATTGGATCGTGGTCCTTGAATCCTGGTGTTTTAAGAGTCTTTGCTTGGACTCCTGATTTTAATCCAAGAATAATGAAACAAACAAATTATCAGGGCTGGGTTCGCTTTCATGGTTTGCCCAGGGAGTATTGGCGCCCTAAGACTCTATTTGAGATAGGAAGTGCTCTTGGAGTACCAATTGCTCTAGATGAAAATACAAGGAAGAGAACCTTTGGTCATTTCGCTCGTATCCTTATTGATCTGGACCTACTGGGGACACTCAGAGATGAAATAATGGTGGAAAGGGAGGATTTTACTTTCAAAGTTGAGGTGGAATATGAATGGCTCCCTTCTTTTTGTTCCTCCTTCCAAACCATTGGACACACTTTGGGAGAATGTAGGCATAATGTCTCTAGAAATCCTAATAACGAAGCTGCCAATGTAAAGAACCAGAAAAAGCCAACTCTACAATATGTTCCTAAGAAAACGATTTTAAGGAGGGTGATAATGTTCAAATTGTAGAGAAGCCAGTGGACAAAGGTAATGGAATTTTGGTTGTGGATTCTCCTGTTGTGGAGAGAGTATTCTGTGAGGGAGAAGGTAGGAAGCCAACTGCTCAAGTTGATCAAGGGAACAAAGATGTTACAAATCAAGGAGGGCCGGTTTCTAAGTTCTTGCCTAAGGATGCATTTCATGTTGTTGAAATGATCTCAGCAAAGGATAGAATTATTTATGCAGCTCAAGAACAGCAGTTTTATCAGGATGAAGAGGAGGTTATTGGTTCTCAATCTCGAGATTCAAATGCTGGAACTGATGTTGATAGCTCTTTGATGAAAGTCTCTGATTCATTGCCTCATGCTGCTGATGCAGATGCCTCTAGTGAGAGGCCTAGGCAATAGAGACTCTAGGCTGGTTTTCAAAAGACACATAATACCCGAGCAAGGGCTGGTTACAAAAATGTTGCTTAATGAAGTTCCTTTTTGGAATGTGAGAGGCCTAGGCAATAGAGACTCTAGGCTGGTTTTCAAAAAACTCTGTGTGAATTATAAACGTAACTTGGTTTTGGTGGCTGAATCTTGGGTGGATTTTGGCAAAATTCCAATTTCATTCTGGAAATCTATTGGTTTAAAGATCTTTATGGTGCATGATAGAGGGGTAAGGCTCCCTAATATTTGGTTTCTATGCTCAGAAAGTATCTCTCCTAGGGCATTGCTTCTTCTTCTCAGCATTGCTCTTTTTCAGTGACTAAATAATCAGGAAGTTTGTGTTGCTGCTGTTTATGCATCAACCACAATTCAAGGGAGAAAGAATCTTTGGAATGAATTAACAGCCTTATCCACTAATAATCCAGCATCTCCTTGGTGCTTCATTGGGGACTTTAATGCAGTGATGGGATCTCATGAAAAGAGAGGGGAAATTTGCCAATTATACAGTCTTGTGAAGAATTTGGCAGCTGGACTGATGTTAATAAGCTCACTCATGTGGAAACCAAAAGAGTCCAATATACTTGGACTAATGGTCGTGCTGGAAGAGCTCACACTGATCTTAGACTTGACAGAGCCATTGTAAATGAAGAAGCAATTTCCTTTTGGGACAGTATTGGCTGCAGTTCCCATGCCAGGTGCAAGTCAAATCACCACCCCCTTTTGCTATCTCTAAATAAAGGTTATGTTGCAAAGCCTTCTTCTTTTAAGTTCTTTAGTATGTGGTGTGATCATTCAGATTGTGAAAGGCTAGTTAAAAAAATTTGGTCTAGACATGTCTCAGGTTGTCCAATGGTTGTTCTGATGCAAAAACTGAAACTTTTGAAATCTGAGCTGAAAGTTTGGAATAAGCATACCTTTGGTGATGTAAATTTAAAGGTTGATAATGCATATGCTTATCTAGATGACATTCAGAAAAATATTGACAATTCTGGATTCTCTGATGAGTTACATTCACAGGAAACCAAAGCTCAGATTGATTTGCAAAGGGCCCTAAATGCTGAGGAGACTTTCTGGAAACAGAAATCTTGTCTTAATTGGTTTACTAATGGTGACAGAAACAAAGCATTCTTCCATAGAATGGCTAAGATCAGAAGGACAACCAATCAGATGTCTATGTTGAGGAAGGGAGATGAAATTCTAGAATTAAATTCAGAGATAGAGCAGCATGTCCTGGATTTTTACTTGAAGCTCTATGGTACTGATAATAACGGTAACATGAATGATTTGATAGAAACAGTTATCCCCAATCTCGTCATAGATGATCAAAACAAAATGTTCACTGCTCTTCCTTGCAGAGAAGAGGTTAGGTCAGCAGTATTTGCCATGAATGGAGCTGGTTCCCCTGGCCCTGATGGCTATGGAGGGTGCTTCTTCCAAAAATATTGGGAAATTGTGGGTGAGGATGTGTTCAACTCTGTACAACAGTTTTTCCTACAGAATTGGATTCTGCCTGGCCTGAACTCTAATGTTGTTGCTCTGATCCCCAAATTCCCTGAAGCTGAGAGAATTGAAGATTACATGCCAATTGCATTGGCCAATTTTTAGTTCAAAGTAATTTCTAAAGTCTTAGCTGACAGATTGGCTGAGATGGCTCCTAAAATTATCAGTCCAGCAGAGAGGTTTTCTGAAAGGTAGGAGTATTGCTGATTGCATCTACACTACTTCAGAAGCCACTAATTTGATTGATAGTAAATCTTTTGGTGGTAATGTGGCTCTTAAGTTTGACATTAAGAAGGCATTTGATACCCTTGACTGGAGTTTCCTTCTCAGAGTGTTGTTGGTTTTTGGTTTCAACTTAAAGTTCTGCAATTGGATCACAACTATCCTACATTCTGCAAGACTGTCTTTTATGGTCAATGATCAGCCTTGTGGTTATATGGCTTGTAAAAGGGGTGTGAGGCAGGGAGATCCTCTCTCTCCCTTGATTTTCTGTCTGGCATAAGACTTTCTCTGCAGAAGTATTTCTCATCTAGTGGCAGCTAAGTAGCGTTTACCTATGGCAGGTCCTAGGGGGTTTCAGACTCCAACCCATGTTCTATATGCTAATGACATCATGGTGTTTTGTAAAGGAACTAGAAAGAATTTAGCTTGTCTGATGCAGCTGTTTAAAACTTATAGGGATATGTCTGGTCAATACTTGAGTTTGGAGAAGTACAAGTTCTTCACTGGCTCAATGAATGCTAGGAGAGTTAATGAGATCAAATCTACTCTTGGTTTTTCTTCAGGGAGACTTCCTTTTACTTACTTAGGAGTTCCAATTTTCAAAGGTAAACCAAAAGCCATTTATTTGCAGCCTTTAGCGGATAGGATTAAGGCTAAATTGAGTGGTTGGAAAGGTTCAATCCTCTCCATAATGGGAAGGGTTCAGCTTGTTAACTCTGTCATCAATGAGATGCTGATCTATAGCTTCCATATATATCATTGGCCTATCTCTCTTTAATCAAATCCTCTATTTGGAATGGAATCAACAAGTTTGCCTGTGGCTCAAGCTTCTGTCAAATGGTCTATTGGTGATGGTAAAAACATAAACTTTTGGACAGATTGATAGCTTGATTCATCAGTTGCTGATCAGTTAAACTTTCCAGCTGAGCAGTATGGCCTTCTCAAAGCCAGAGTCAGTGATTTCATTAGAGATGGAGTTTGGAACTCTCAGGATTTTTGTGTTAATGCTTCAGGTGTAGCAGATGCAATTAAGAAAGTAGTTATTCCTATAACTGCTGAAGCAAAGTATCATTTAGTATGGCCGTATTCAGAATCTGGCAGCATGTCATTCAAGGATGCTTTCAGTTTTCTTAAACCTTCTGTTGCTATTGGAAATTGGTCTAAAATCATTTGGAAACCTGGCATTCCTTCCTCTAAGTCTTTTATTTCTTGGAGGTTGTTCCACTACAAAATGCCTACTGATGATTGCCTTAGGAAAAAAAAGGTGCATAGTGGTCTCAATGTGTGATCTCTGGAGGGAATTGGATGAATCTGTAGACCATCTATTTTTTAGATTCAAATTTGCTTAATCTATCTGGCTTTGGCTAGAGAACTGTCTCAACTGCTCCTTAGACCTCACTTCACTCTCCACTGTGTTTAACATTTTAAATGGCAATTGGAGTAGTCAAGTGCTTGATGTCATCACAGCAGCAATCATAAATGTCTTCTACCGGATCTGGCACTGCAGAAATCAATCCAGATTTCAAAATGTTAGAGTTCCTCTGGCTTCTTCTATAAGCTCAATTATTGCAGCTACCAATCTCACAGGTTCACTATCAAAGGGGTTCACTTCCAACTCCATGGCAGATTTTCGAGTTCTTAAAGCCTTCAGCATTTCTGGCAAAGTGGATAAAGCTCCTAAAATCATTCAGGTCAATTGGATTCCCCCTCTTTGTAATTGGATTAGGTGTAATTCAGATGGCTCAGCAAGAGGTTGCCCTGGTCATGCAGCCAGTGGAGGCATCTTTAGAGGCTATAGAGGTGAAATTGCTGGCTGCTTTTCTTACTATATTGGAGTGTCTTTTGCCCTCTATGCTGAGTTGATGGCAGCCGTGTTGGCTATTGAATTAGCCTATCAAAGAGGGTGGCATAGGCTTTGGTTAGAATGTGACTCTCAACTTGTGGTGCAAGCTTTCAAATCAGATAAGATTGTCCCCTAGAAATTAAAAAATTGGTGGGATAATTGCAAAATTCTAGTTTCTAAGATGCAGTTTGTGGTCTCTCATGTTTTTAGAAAAGGAAACTCTTGTGCAGATAGATTAGCCAATTTCGGTATAGATAATCATGGTTTTCATTGGTGGGATTTACCTCCTATTTTCATTAGAGACGAGTTTTTTAGAAATAAGTTACGAATGCCTAACTATAGATTCGGATGATTCTTCCATGGTTTTTGGTATAGCCCCCCATGTCTTTTTGTATTCTTTTTTTTTATTGATATTGAATAATTCATAGGTGTGCTACAGATGATTGTTAATATATTTGTGCCAACCTAGTTGGGATGATTTATCCTATTGTGATGCCTTTGCACATCTTGGTCTTTTGATCAAAAAAATTCCTAATTTTGCATTCAAACTAGAAATTCAAATTTCAAAATTTCCACACACTTTAAAAAGTTCTACTTTCAAATTTTGAAATTGGAATAAATTTCCCTATCCTCTCCCACACATCACACAACTACACTGATATTCCCCAATTTATTTTAGTTTTAATTTTATAAATTTTACTTTTTCCTTCAGCATTGGATTCATGACAAATCACTCGTGTATCATTTTTGGCCCTACGATTAGGCTTCTCCAAGAAGCCTCACAAGATTTTTTCTCCTTCCAATCTCAAATGAGCCCTAGACGCATGCACACGCACACACATGCACAAACACTCAATTGTATTCTTCTTACTCACTCTTACTTTCTCTCATTCTCTCTCATGATTACACATGTTTTTTTTAAATTCATGAAATTTCTTCTTCCCTTCTACATCTTCTCACCACCGTAGATCTCTCCCTCTCCCCTTCTTCATTTTTTCTTCCATTATCTTCAAGGAACAACATCTCTTCTTGATTGTAGTTTTAATTTAGTTTAAATTTTTTATGAATTTTACCATTTTCCCTCACCATTGGATGCATGACAACTCACTCATGTAGCATTTTTGGCCCTTGGATAAGGCTTCTCCAAGAATTCTCACAAGATTTTTTCTGGCAAGACTACTACTGGAGATGTTGTCAGCCTCATTTTCAACTCTTGAAAACTAGCCTCACAATCAACGCTCCACTCAAACACCTTACCTTTTCTCGTTAATTGCATCATAGGCAATGCAATCTTCGAGAATCCCTCTATAAATAGTCTGTAGTAACCTACCAGTCCAAGGAAACTCCTAACTTCACCCATGGTCTTAGGGCATTCCCAATTCACTACAACTTCATCTTTAATTGTATCTACAGCTATCCCATCCTTGCTTATCACATGCCCAAGGTATTGTACTTCCTCCAACTAGAATTCACACTTAGACAACTTGGCACAGAGTTGTCTATCCTTTAAAACTTGAAGTACAACATGAAGATGCTCTTCATATTCTTATCTACTCGAGGAGTAGATCAGAATGTCGTTGATAAACACAACGGCAAACTTGTCCAAATATAGTCTGTAGATCTGATTCATGTGGTCCATGAACACAACAGGAGTATTAGTTATGCCAAACGGCATAACCAGATACTCATGGTGCCCGTACCGACTCCTGAAAGCACTCTTCGGTATATCTTCTTTCTTCACTCTGATCTGATAGTACCCAGACCTTAGATCTATCTTAGAAAACACAGTTGGTCCCTGCAACTAATCCAGCAGATCATCATTCCTCAGCAACGGGTACTTATTCTTTATTGTTACCTTGTTGTGTTGCCGGTAGTCCACACACAATCTTGAACTCTTGTCTTTCTCCCTTAAAAACAAAGCCATCGCTCCCCACGGCGAAACACTAGGTCGTCCGAGAAAACTTCCAAAAATTCGCACACAACAGGCAACGCTTCTTACTTTGGAGACTCCTTGGCTTCCATTGAAAACAGCACCCACAGTCCCTCAATTGCCCTTCTCCCAATCTACTGTCATCAACATGCAACAATCCAGATTGCTTCGAGAAACAAAGGGTTTTCTTTGAACAGTCCAATACTACATGGTTAGCTAAAAGTCAATCCATTCCCAATATAACATCAATCTGCTGCATAGGCAGACAGACAAGGTCTACAATAGGGCAGTCTTAACAAACAAACTAGGTTGTTAATGTATCTCTCATAGGGGTAGAAACATTCAGATCATAGGGTAAATATGAAATTGGTAACTGTAAGTGATCTATGCACTCAGGGATATAAAAGAGTGGGTAGCCCTCGAATCAAATAACACAGATAAAAGCTTCCGATAATCAGGCACTTACCCTGTATGGGATCAGGCTCACGAGAAGATTCAGATCCTCTCACTGCAAACACCCTTCCACTATCCTGAGGTCTACCTCCTTGCCGGCTTCCAGTTCGGCTCTTGTCCCACTACCCTGAGTTCCTTTGCCTTGCTGTTGTACTAGATTTTTTACAGTGTTGCTCTGAGGACACGATCTGGCCATGTATCGTGTCTGATAGTACTAGTAACAGATCACATTCTGCTTCTGAGGATAATTTATGAACAGATGTGGCCCTCCACATTTAAAACAAGTCAGCATCTCTGTTGCCCACTGACTAGAACCTCCTCCACTAGTACTAGTTACTTGCTGATTGGGGTGATTGTAAGGTTTCCCTCGCTATTGGAATCTTCCCCTCGACTTCTCTAGTTAAAACCTCCTCTGATTGGTCCGCTACTCCTTTGTTGTGGCTAAGCTGCTCTTGTTCTATCGTGACCCTCCAGAGCCGTGCACTTCTCTACTAGAGCCGGAAACTAGTTTAGCTCTAATGGCAGCATGGCCCACTTTAGCTCGGGTCACAAACCATCCTCAAACGGTATGCAAACCCATTATTTGTCCGGATGAACTTGGTAGAATTGGAAGAGCTTCAACAACGCTTCAAACCTGATAGCGTACTCTCCTACAGACATGTTTCCCTAACTGAAAATCTTAAATTCCCTCTCCTTCTCTTGCCTGATGCTCTCTGGAAAGTACTTCTCCAAGAAGCACTCTCGGAACAACTCCCAGTTGATGGCCTGTCCATCTGCTTCCAGCAATCTCTGCTTGTTTCTCCACCAAGCTTCCGCTCCTCCAACAAGCATGAAAGCAGCATAAGTGACCTTTCTCTCCTTTCTGCAATGCATTGCCATGAACACCTTTTCAACTTCCTGTAACCACTTCCCCGCTACTTCTGGATCATAATTTCCATTGAACTACGAAGGATTTCCCTTCATGAAGTCATTTAATCAGTTCTCTAAGCTTTCTTCTTCCCTGACAGTATTTACTTGTTGCTGCCTTGCATCTATTTCTTCTTGCCTCTGCATGAACTATGCATTTTGTCGTGTTTGCTGCAGTATTGCAGTAGCCAATTACCTCATTGACCTCATTCCATCATTTGTATCACCGCCATTATGAGTTCTTGAAGAGCTTCCTGGTGCATCATTATCTCTGCCTCCCCCGTTCCTACCGCCTCTTCCCCTCCTTCCGTTATTACGAGCCATTTATAATTTCCTGCAAACGAAATCATTAGCTCTATATTCAAGACATGTTAAGCCATATAAACACACACACACACACACACACACACACATATATAATCCAAATATGTTTTATAAATACATAACAGTTATTCTCATATAATAAGGATAACATGCACATCAGACATTATACCCATTCTAAGCATAGCTGGCATCTGATGAGGATCCAACTTATAATGCAGGTACTCAC
This sequence comes from Echinosophora koreensis, assembly GCA_035048595.1. Classification (NCBI taxonomy): domain Eukaryota; kingdom Viridiplantae; phylum Streptophyta; class Magnoliopsida; order Fabales; family Fabaceae; genus Echinosophora; species Echinosophora koreensis. The sequence continues at coordinate 67,639 of JAPCYP010000206.1, forward strand.
CCTAACCTCACAGTCCGATTAGAATCGAACTACTCTGATGTCACCAAATGAGACACCCCAATGTCCTATTAAAAAAGAACCTAATTAAATCATCCTTAATCCGTTATTAACATTAACACGCTTTATTACAGATGAAAATAATATAATATTAAAACTGTGAAGAAACAAAAATAGTTAACATGCACAAATAGTAAACGACAAACATATATACAATATACACAAGGTGTCACCAAAGTCTGTCAAGTCCCAATAGAGGGACCATAACCCTAGACAACTATATAGACTATGAAGAAAAGATACATAGACTGGTCACATAAAACAATACAGAGAAAAGGTCCTGAACCTACCCAACCCGCCTTTCATACAAAATACATCAAAATATGAAAATAGGCTCACAGAGGCATAGCAGATGCATCTGGTAGATTCACTTCAACAATGATGTGGGCGTCTAAACTACCTTCTCCCTCGCCGAACCTCCTCTAGCAGACTATGGCATCTCTAGCTCTTGGCTCCCAAATCAAGTCATCGTTGCTCATCACCACCCTGTGACGATGGAAATGATACATGGTCTGCACGCTCCTCCTCCTCCTGCCTCTCTAAACCATGCCCATGTGGTCCTAGCCTCGAATCGATCCACCATGTTCCACATATCATCAGGAAATTCCCGCTAACGAGGTGGATACCATATCTCCGTAAACAGCAAACGTTGGGCAAAGCGGTACAGGCCTGTGATAAGGAAGTATGGACCTCCTCCAAGACGTATGTACAAGCTAACAAGGCCGATGTACGTCCTGAAAAACTATGAATGGTTGACCTGCCATCCACGGTCATCATGGTACATTATCTCAATATCACCGAGGATAGGGATCCTGGGCGGGATCCTCTAAAGGTAGTGTGCCGGGTGATAATCTTGTCAGGCCGCTCTCTCCATCCTGCTGCTGCAGCTCATCTACTGTATCGTATACATACATAGAAAGTTAGAGAAAGAAGGGAGATAAGCAGCTAATCATATAAAAAGGGGTTAGAATACAATACAACATGTTATCAACCAGCACAATTATACACACAGTAAACATCTCTCAAGTCATTCTATCACAAACATCCTCAATTATACATCTAGGATTAATCATCTAAAGATTCAAACTCCATGCACGTCGGTCGATCACTCCCACAGGGAATACTGATATCGGACATTCTCTTTCTTTATAGCCAAGCCTCCACGAGAACCACTACACAGTGGGTGCAAGTGAGACGCCCCGACGTCCCATTAAAGAAAACCCAAAATTATTAAAACCTAAACGTGTTATTAGCATTAAGCGGTTATTTTAAAACGGCGAAAAAATTAAAACTTAAATATAAAACAGCTATCATACAGATATATCAACATATACATACATACATGCATCAAAATATACATCACATCCTAGTATAGTCATACGGTACTAAAAAAGGGACTCCCGTCAGTAGGATCCCAAATATATATACAGACTGGTAGAAAATGAAAAATACATCAAAAGACTAGAACAGAAGATACCTCTCCAACTCTCAACACCCAGTCCCCTGTCAAAAATACATCAAAACCTCACACACGTCTATACAGATAGCACTGGCCTGAGCCATCACAAACTACTACCCTCACTGACACCCCGGGGTCTCGACAGTCCCACTACTCCTCCGCTACCGCTGGAAGAGCTCCTCTCTGAAGACCTCTGGAACAACCGTCGGTAAGCCCTGCTATCTTTGGATGACAGCTTGAAGGACACTCTGGAGGACTTCGACCCTGTCGCTCTAACCTCGGGAGGAGCAGGTGCCTCCGGGACAGGCATCGAATCATGAACTGGTGCTACAGGGTCCTCCTCTGGAACTGGTACAAGAACAGGCTCTGGTGCAGGTGCTGGTACTGGTGCGGGCTCCGGTGTAGGTACCTCAAAGGGTACTAGAAAGGGAACTGGTGTCATCTCCGGCATCAGTGGTAACTGCGCATCTGAAAATCCGATAGGAAAGGGAAATGTCTGACCGGCTCGGAACGTACCAATCAGACCCAAAGGAGCTCCCTGTCCGAATCCGGTAGTCACCAAGACTGGACTCGTATAGACTGCGAACCGGGTGACTGGGTCCACTAGCCACCCGTTGGGATCCACGAACTCGAACTCAAAAGTCCCCATGAGGGAGAACCCTGCCGGCTGAGTCATCCACGGGAGATCCCAGTGTGCCATCAACACGATCCAGGTCTAAGGTAAAACATTAAAGAAAACAACATACAAGGAAAACAGAAAGGGGATAAGAAACTATTTAACGTCAAACGTGGAAAAGGTTTAGTAACATTTAAATCCATAACAGCACAGTAAACATCCAACTCCGTATATCTCCATATATATATATATATAGACACACACACAGACATCCTCGAAACGTCTATTATTTTCCTCTACCCTCCATCATGATGCAATGCAATGCAATATGTATAGTCAGGTGCGGCCCACATATCCGGATATCCATAACGACACATCTCCAGAGTCACCGGCGCACATTCTCATCCGCAGAGGGAGAATGCCCATGCAAAGCAATGGCACTATAGTTGCACAATATACGTCAGTGCACATCCTGATCCCTCAGCCAGGCTGCTCATGCAATGCATGAAGTATAGCTGCGACAATAATAATAATAATGTCAAGGACTGTCCTGCCGATAGTCTGAACCATGGAAATACCTCCCACGGGAATCAAACCCCCAGTGCCATTGCACTATATCTCAGACCATCTCTCGGGTCATCTCCTAGTGTCTGAACCTCTCATCCCTATCTCATGGACAACCTCAACAATAGTTATATCTCATCAATCTCATCTCAATATCACAATAATCATCTTGGTTCAGCACTACTGAACATATGTATTATGAACCCCCACATACATCACCATAACTCATCATGTCTCGTTATTGAGAAAAGTCTTTAAGCACAATCATTACAATCATATCAACATGTCATCATTTCCATCATTTCCATATATCATAAAATAATATACTATAATTTTATCTATCATCCAATCAGCCAAATAACACAGACAACTCATCATGTATCAACAATATACCGAAGACAGTCAAACAGTCAATATCAATAATAAAATATTCTATTTTTTTACACATAATGGCGATAAACGTACAATTCCAATATCATCATTGGTACCACTACGTAGTCCCCAATGTGACATTGACATTGTCTGTTACTCGTTCTCTAGTAGGGTTTAGGTCGCCCTACGCCATTATCGAAATAAATGCCACTTTGTTGTTTCCGACATTAGATGGCTTCTTTCCCCCACCTGGAAAGTCGTACGATAACTCGGTGCACAAAACGAGCACTTCCCCTACACTCTCAATTCTGCCACGCAGAGAACTAAGGCCTCTGAGCCTCCGAAATTTCACCTAAACACCACATGATGAAGAGCACGTTACAAGGAGTCCTAATACGAAGTCAGAATTGAAATCCGATAACCAAAAAGAAAGATAAGTCAAGTACCATCATGGACGGCATTTCAACATAAAAAGGATAGGAATTACCTCTATTATAGAAGAAAAGAGAAGTAGAACGATGAAGATGACGTTGCCACGAACGCAACGACGTACTCGGAATCGCAACTAGATGATCGAACGAGTCGTACTCCGCACTAGAAGCATTCTCTCTCTCTCTACCCTTCTCTCTTTCTCTCACTACCTCACACTCTCTGTTTTACTCTCAGCTCTGCTCTCTGCCTTCGTTTTTTCACTTTGGGTGAAAGTGAACTTATGTTCACTTGCACCTTTTTTATTTTTGCTTAATCAGACGCCCACGCTTGAGCGTGGGAATAGCCACGCTTGAGCATGCCCACGCTTGAGCGTGGGAGGCAGGTACGCCACCACGCCATGCAACCTATCCGAAGATGCCACGTATGCCCCTTTGACACCTGGCAATCAACGCCAGTCCTTGTGTGATTGACCAGAACGCTTGAGAGTTGATACACCCACGCTTGAGCGTTCTGTGGACGCTTGAGCATTGGGTTTACCACACTCGAGCGTTTTGGGTCCATTCAACGTCCAATTGACCTCAAATTTGATATATAGGCTCAATAAGACCTAATAAACAACCTCAAACCCTCAAAAACGCCTAATCTCTATCCTAACTCCAAATTCCTTGTTTCAAACTCATACACCTTAAAGACGATAATCGGGAAAACCCTATGTTGTCTTTACATTCAATCTCACTCTAGGTGGCTGCGTACTTTCCATGCAAAGGTTCCTAGACCTCAAACAACATCTTAACTATGCAATCCAAGTCTTAAACCTAATCCTCTTACGTAAACAAAACATAAAATCACGGATGTTACACAAAGCACTGGTCACTGTAGATCAATCCAAACCGGACTACATCCCCAAAGTTGCCAAATCCGTACCCGCACCCGGGTACATCAACTCCGCATGACTCCCAGTCATGTGGCTCACCACTTTGGCAACTATGAAATGCACAAACAGCCTAAGCTGACACTGCAACACCCCAAAATTCATCGTTATGTTTTTATGTGTTAGTCTTGGGTTATATTATATTTTATATATATATATATATGCTTGTTATGTTTTTTCTTGATGGCTAGGTTCATGTTTTGGGTAGTTTAGCCTTTAGAAAGGGGTAAACCCTTTTCAAGTCCAAGTAACCAATTTCATTGTTTTTTTTCCATATCTTGAGTTCTTGATGTGATCTAACATTGATCACTAACTTGATAGGACCTTTCTTTGATCAAATTGTTTAAGAATTCAAGATCAACAACAAACAATAACACAATTCAATAGAAACTTGATCTTCAAGTAAAGAATCAAGTGAAACCAAAGGAGTAGAAGAGAAGAACAATTTATATACGAACTAGAAAGTAAATTGCAAGAATTAAAGTGCAAGAATTAAATAACAAAAGTAGAAAATGGAATAGGCAGAGAAGAAGGAGATTGAATTGATAACCCAAAGGAGGATTCACCACTTGAATAAGGAAATTCAAGATAAAAACCATTGGTTCAACTCTTGAACCAAAAAGAGGAGAACTCTCAACTCTCTCTAGAAATCTCAAGTGTGAGAGAACTCAATTGTATTCAAACTTGTAAAATGAATTACATGAAGCCTATTTATAGATGAGCAAAAGTGCTCATCTTACTTAAGGTGCAAGCTAGCTTACTTAAGGTTCAAGCTAGTGCCTCTTTCCTCTACAACCCAAGTGTGGGCTTTGTTTCTTATGCCATGTTGTCCTAATGGCCCAATAGGCCCAAATCCTAAACTATTCCTAAGTGCTTTTTGAATAAGCACTTTTATTACATAAACTCTACTCTATACAAGGGTCCTAACCCCTACCTTTATTACATGAACTCTACTCTATACAAGGGTCCTAGGTCCTATCCCTAACTAGGTGGTCAATGGCTCAATGCATAAGAGGTTCAAGATGAAGCCCTCTTCATAAGGTTGCCTATGAGTCAAGTGATCGGCCACCACCTTCTTCAATGTGTCTTGGACTCTTCTAAGCCTTGCCCTTGTCATGGGTCCATGTAGGTCTTCAATGCTAGGTCCTTGGCTTTGTGTGTCCATGCTCATATCAGTTCTAGATGTCTATTTGAGGTGATCTTGGATGCATTGGAAATCTTATAAAATTATATAAAGGTCTTATTTTTGGTGTCAAGGCAAAATTCGGCTTCTATCGATTCACCTGACAACACAAGCTCGCCTCGCGAATTTGAAAGACAGTTTTTGGAGCTCTCGGGTTCGCCCCGCAAAAATTGGTTCACCCGGCGAATCGACATGCATCAAAACATGTTTTTGGACTTCTAAACAGCCCAAAATGACCTAAACTCATATTTATACCATAAGACTTGACCTAAACCCTAATTCCCATGTTGTTAACCTCGGAAAAGCTGCCTCTCTTCATGTCTCTTGGATTTCTTTTGAAACCTTTGAATTCTCCTTAAAGTTTACAATCCTTCAATCCCTGTTTTGGGTTATTCTTCATCAATAACTTACCCTTGGGTGTTTGATCTTTGAAATAACCCGATGTCCCATTAAAGAAAAACATAATTTAATCCTAGTACACTATAGAGGGTATCCCGTCAGTAGGGTCCCGATGATACAAACTAACACTCTGATAGCTAAGAGAAAATATATAGGAAAGTATGAAAAGAGAAAACACCTCACATCACTCCACACCAACCTAGCCCCGCTCAAAATGTACATAAAAAATGGTCTTACCACACAAACCTATGTACAACATACGCACTGGGCTCCACCAACTATAGTGTGGATATCTAGAGCTACCCTGACTCTCCCCACCCGCACGTCTGTACACCTGCTAATTGAAACCGTATAGTCCCATACCGACACAGCCTCAAGGAATCCTTAATCCTAACTCTAGAGCTAATTGACGTTTTGGAAAGGAAATGGTTAATACAGGTTTCACATATGCCCACCTCAAGCACCATGTGTGGCTATCATGGCACACAAGGCTTAAATCATAATGTACATACAATCATAATCACATGTGATCTCAAACTCTCTGTAAAACATCAGGCTCTTTATGAAACCTCTACAACTGGGAAGCCGGCTTCCTAAGCACAATGGCCTTACTAAACATAGTATCAACTATGTATTTGGGCAAAATTGCCGGAATACGTTCAATTGGACTATCTATCGGATAACCTCGTGATTCCACCGGAATCCATTTGAAGTCAATCTCTGACGGACGATATCCTCGGGTCTGAATCACCGGCCCTTCACTGATCCACAGTTCTCAAACAGAACTGTCATGTTTGTGCAAAGATATTTTGAGGCACTTGCTTACAAGTCCTAACGCATTATGAAATTGGATCGACAATCCAATCATTTATTTCTTTGCACTTTTCTAATGGAGCCTTTTGCTTGGCTTTCAAGTAATCAAATTATTCTGAGTCCATTAAGTCTTATGGATGTATGGATATTGAATTATCCATACTTTATGACAAAGAAATCATTAGATCTCATTTATATGACAAATGATAATTTATATATATATATATAGGGGACATATCAAGTGAGAATGCTCTTCTTATATAAGAGTGAGAGGGGTGAATCATAGCCATTAGATCAAACCTTGAATGGTCAAGATTAAAACATAAAGTCATGTGACTTTTTTAAATGGTCATGTGACCATCAAATAGCTTTCTTGACCATCCATGTATGGTTGTATGGCCAAGATTCACCCCTCTCACTCTCATATAAGAAGAGTCCTCTCACTAGATATGGGCCCTATATATATATATATATATATATATATATAAATACGTTGTAGATTTGCCTTATGAACAAGATTTCAATGAAAGGCAAATTCTGTTCAGATTGTATATGTATATATGTATATATATATATATATATATATATATATATATATATATATATATATATATTATATGCCATACAAATGTTAATTATCGGATTTACTACCCAACTTCTAAGCATAGTCGTTATCCAATATGGATTCGACTAAAATGGCCAGTACATCGTAACCTTACAATCTGAACAGAATCAAACTGCTCTGATACCACCAAATGAGACAACCTGATATCCCATTAAATAAAAATCTAATTAACTAAAACTTAATCGCTATATAACGTTAAACATAAATAACATAAAAGCAAGATATATTAAAACTTTAAATATAAAGTACAGAAACATAACAATCACACATTGCACACACATATATATACATAAAAGTATAAAGATACTGTATAGGGTACCCCATAAATAGAGCCCCGATGATACAAATCGACATATAAAAGAAAATACACGAAAAGATCTGAAGAAAAGAGACACATCTCACAACCTCTCCACACAAACCCAGCCCCGCTCAAAAGTAGATCAAAAATGGGTTCACCACACATAACCTATGTACAATATACGCACTGGCCTCCACAACTCTAGAGTGGATATCTAGAGTTACCCTGACCCTCCCCACGTGTACCACCGTACAACTGTTGTCGTGGTTTCGGTGGTGGTCCTGCTGATGTCCCCTCGTTGCTACCAGATATAATCACGCGACGACGACGCTAGAAATGTCGTCGGTAATGAGCACTGTAGCGAGCATCACCTCGGGGAATCACTGTAATGGGACCTATCACCTCTGAACCCTGAGCTGCCCAAGGGTGTGGCTGTGGTCTGGGCGGTGGATGCCAAAATACTGGAAGGGGAAGGGAATGTCCAAGACGAAACATCCCGATAAAACCAAAGTGAAGTCCCTTTCCAAATCTCACATATGCAGAAACTGGGCCTGTATATACAGTGAAGAAGGTTGATGGGTCCACTTTCCACCCCCTCTCATCGTGAAACTCTAACTCAAGGGTTCCCATCAGTGGAAACCCTGAGGGACCTGTCATCCAAAGGTGATCCAAGCATGGCATCTCGATCAATTGGGTCTGCTTCGCAAACCAAGATAAACATACATAGAAAGGGAATAGGGAGATAAGAAACTAGCTATCATCATAGAAGGAAAAGGGTACATAAAATATATACATTAATAGCACATAGATGTGCATCACATATACATATCAATCATCCTCAAAACGTGTTATCATCCTCTGCCCTTTACGCTCATGCAACTAAGCCTGATGCTGACGTTGCCACCACACAATCCTGTCACACATCCCTCGTCTGATTAGGGAGATTAGTCAAACGTCCAAGCGGCACGTCCACAAACACCGGTGCACACCCCAGTTCTCGTTAGGGTGCTCATTCTGAGAATGAAACTAAGTCCCCATCCCCGGTGGAGAATAATCGCACAACACAATAACCACATTCTTACCTTCACAGGGTATACGGAGCAGCTCGGCACTGACCCGTGATATCCAGTATACGTCATCTAATACTCTGACCTCTTGTGTTCCACCCACACGACTGTGATTAACACAATGCATCTATATGAGTCTCACCGACTTGTATCGGGTCATAACCTAGTGCCTAAACCTTCCATCACCATCTCATATCATATCCCAGATCACATCATATGGCTCATCACATATAACATAATATTTCGTTTAGGCTAGGCACATCTAAGTCATAATTTAAGCTCTCCCCCAACATGCATCTCTCCAAAACAGTACATATCATCACCTAGATGCCAACTAAGCATACAGTAACAATTATAGCATGTTATCACATCTAGCATGTTATGCATATTAAAATACTATTAAAATAATCATGTATTCACAATTAGCCAAATAGTGCATATTAAACATGTTCACACAAACAGCACACAGCAAACAACTCAATGGGTAAAATCACGTAACCTCGATATTCACAAAATCAACCTAACGGCGATAAACCTACAATCCCTATATCATCATTGGTACCACGAAGTAATCGCGAATGTGATATTGACATTGTCGATTACTTGCTACTAGTAGGGTTTAGGTCGCCCTACACCATTATTGTAAAATATACTACTTATCCATTTCAAACGATAGGTGGTTTCTTTCTCCCACCTGAGCAACATGTAGCTAGCACTAGAACCTCGAAACAAAGCTGCTCCTCCTCCTCCTAACAATTCTACCATGCACAGCCTAGGTACCCCCGGTGCTCCAAAAATTCACTTGGATACACGGATACGACACACACATCACAGGTAACCCTAACATGAAAACGAAACTTGAAATCGATAACCAAGTAAGGAGAAAACCTCAATACCGTCACCGACGACATGTCGGCATAAAAAGAGCATAGACTTACCTTAGCCTTAACAAGAAAAGAGATATATGGTTAAGAAATAGATGTCGCCACGATCACATTGTTGTAATCGGAATTGCGATAGGACGAACAGATTGATCGAAACTCGCTCCGGAAACTTTCACTCTCTCTCTCTACTCTGTTCTCCTCTCTCTAAAGTCTTTATTCTGTTATGTTTACGAAATGGTAACTTAAGTTACCATTTCTCCAACTTATTTTTTTTTCTTCCAAAAACTGACACCCATGCTCAAGCATGGGAATGCCCAGCGCTCAAGCCCCCTAGCTCCACGCTTGAGCGTGCTAGCCAGGTCAAGTACTCTTCGTCTCAAAGAAACGTTGACGTGTGTCCTCTCGTAGCTTTTGGTGCTGTCTGGGAGCTCAAGCGTGGCCCCCTGCACGCTCAAGCATTCCATGCTGACCTAAAAACCCTAATTGAGGTTCTCGTCCTATTCGAAGCCGATTGATTGCGTACTTTTCAAACAAGTTCCAAGCACTTAAACATGCATCTTAAACACATAAACATGACCTTAAAACATGGATGTTACATTGAAGATGTGTCTAACATAAAATAATGTGTCTAAACGAACATATTTATTACAAATCAAAGAAGAAGTTGAAATGCTTATAAAAAGAGTGAAGAGTAAAGTTTTGAAGTTGACGAACACAAGAGATTATTATCTTATTTGAATTCTCAAAACTTTCTCTGTAAAAGCTGTAACACTCAAATTCTTTCTTTGTAAAGTTTATACAGTTTTAAGAGCTTACCTTTGTAATATCCTCACACATAGTGAGTTAGTCAAAAGGTCAAAAACTTTCTTTCAAATCTTGGATTTGGTTGAGCCTGAAGAGGTTTGTCTGTAAAAGAATACTTGGTTCATGGAGACATGTAGAAAACTTGGAGTTGTATAGTCTGGAGTGACTAGGAAACAACTTATAACCGTGGTAAGAGTTTTAATGGAAAAACCTTCGAGTCGAAGGGACTGGACAAATCTCTTTGGTGGATAAGAGTGAACCAGGATATATCTCTGTGTGAATCTTTTAAGAAAACTTATTTTTCTGTGTGCTTGCTTTATTTGTTGTTTGTGATAAGGTTTTTGAAATGGTTTTTCAAAAAGCTGAAGAAACACAATTCGATTCCCCATCTTGCGTTTCTCTGCTTCACTTTCATACATCAAGATCACCACAGCAACTACCACTACACTCCAATCTCACTTTCGACACGATTCGTCACTTCCATCGAATCGTGGCCTAGGATCATCAAGATCATTGCATCAACTGCTTTTACACTTAAATCTAACTCACCACATGATCTGTCACTTCCATCCAGTCATGGCCTGGGATCATCAAGATCACCGGATCAACTGCCATTAGACTCTAGTCAGTTGCTTCCATCCGATCATGGCCATTGATCATCAAGATCACTCGATCAACTCCCATTACAGTCAGAACTTTATAGTCTTGTTGGTCTGCTTGCCCAATCAACCCTATTTCTGCTTGCCCGCCCAATAGATTCCATCTCACTCTCGACACTATCTGTCACTTCTATTCGATCGTGGCCTAGGATAATCAATATCACTTGATCAATCGGCATTACCCTCCAATCTAACTTTTCCACACGATACGTGACTTCCATTCGATTATGGCCTGGATCATCAATATCTTTGGATCAACTGTTATTACACTCCAATCTCTCTTTCAACACGATTAGTCACTTACATCCGACCGTGACCTAAGATCAACCAGATCACCATATCAACTGTCGATACACTCCAATCTCACTTTTGATACAATCTGTCACTTACATCCAATTGTGGGTAGTGAACATCAAGATCACCACATCAACTGCCATTAACTGTGATCTTACTTTAGACATGATTTGTCACTTGCATCCGATCGTGGCCTGGGATCATCGAGATCACTAGATCAACTGCCATTACACTCAAATCTCATTATCATCACGATTCGTCACTTCCATCTGATCATGGCTTAGGAACATCAAGGTCACCACATCAACTGCTATTACACTCCAAACTCACTTTCGACACAATTGCAAGTGCAACACTTCAATTGCAAATACCACCTCATCTCACACATAACCTGCTGAACTGGTGACACGTAAACCATTGCTCAACTTAAGGCAAATCCAACCGTCATGGTTTAATAATCCAGAGAAGCGAGCTGCCTCACTGGTCAGTTTGTATCTTCCCTTCCTTGCTCATCCTCCTCTCTCATTTCACTATTCCACTTGCTTCATGGAACCCAACCCCAACACCCAAATCCACTGGGGCACGAAGGCATGGCAACTCCTCTCCCAAGTCCGAACCCAATCTCCACTCATCCAATGCATCACCAACTTCGTCTCAATGGACCTAATGGCCAACACCCTCTTATCCGCCGGTGCGTCACCTGCCATGCTCCACTCCTTGGAAGAGCTCCCTGACTTCACCCCTCACGCCCAGGCTCTCTGCATCAACATCGGCACCCTCTCCCCTCCCTGGCTCCCAGCCATGAAAGCCGCCGCCGACATATGCTCCAAGATGGGGAAACCGTGGGTTCTCGACCCGGTTGCTGTTTCGGCTTCCGGTTTCCGCATGAAAGCTTGTATTGAACTCGTGGAGATGAAGCCTACGGTTATAAGGGGAAATGGGTCTGAGATTATTGCTCTTTCCATGGCTTCTTTTACTCAACCCACCAAGGTAGGTTATTCTCTATTTATTTTATTTTATTTTTTGAGGTCGCATTTTTGTGTACAAAAATTATCGTCTCACACTACATTTTTACATCATTTTTTAAGGCTGGTTAATGATTTGAAAATTCATAGCTTAATCAAATATATTGGATGGTGAGTGTACCCATTAAACAACTCTTAACCATCAAGCGGACATGATTAATCACAAATATATACATCATTAACCAGGTGTAAAAAAATGACTATTTATCAAGTGTTTAGGGAACTCATTTGTTTAAAAATGGTAATATGTTTAGGAAATTATTGAATTAGGTTGTTTATGGGTTCTCTAATGTCATTACTTATTTTTGGATTTCAATGTAGATTACATATCTCAGTTCTCAATGGCAAGTTATATGTCATTCTGTAGTCAATAAGAACATAACAAGAGTTAAACGATATATTACAAGAGTTAAACGATATATCCTTGCATCGGTAGCCTGATTTACTTACCAATGCTGTATTAGCATAGCAAACAAAATAGAAAGAAAATAATTTCTCTTGTTTTATGTGATAACTTAATTTGTTAAAACTTATCTGGAATTAGACAAATGATGTCCTGAGGATCCCGGGTGAAATACGATGAAAGTAATCTTTAGACAACTCTTGCCTGGAATTTCAGAATTATTTTACCTCAACCTTCTCAACCTTTTTTAATAGGTATTCTTGTAGTCATTGGGCTGTTAAATCTCTAAGAAGAACGATATTGATTCCATATTCCAAATTTTTTACTTTATCAGAATGTTGTAGATTATGGAGAATTCTCTTACCTGATTATTGTAATATTTTTCTTCCTATGATGCTCTTGTAGTAACATCAGGATTCTTGTAAATGAGTGGCACTTAATATTTCTTGAGAATTTTCTCAAAAAATTAAAAGAAGCGGAAATGGATATTGGGAAATGGGAATTGATCTCAAACTTCAACTAAAAAGATTTTATTTATTTTTTCCCCTTTAATCTGCAAAATTTTGTCATTGCACTTTATAATTTACTCTATTGTCAAGGGTGTGGACAGCATTCATGAGTCAATGGATGCAGTTGAAGCTGCAAAGTTATTGGCTCAAAAAAGTGGTGCCATAGTTGCAGTCTCAGGAGCCACTGACATTGTCACAGATGGAAATCAAGTCGTTGGTGCTCACAATGGGGTGGCATTGATGCAAAAAATAACAGCATCTGGGTGTTCAGTAACTGCATTGATTGCTGCCTTTGTTGCTGTTGACAAATCCCATGCTTTAGACGCGGCAGTATCAGCATTAGCTGTATTCGGTATTGCTGGTGAGCTAGGGATGAAGATGGCTAAAGGTCCTGCATCATTGCGAATGCATTTGATAGATGCACTCCATGGGCTTGATGAAGCTGCTTTGCTATCTCATGTTAATATCACCAGCTTGTCTTGAAATGTGAAGATCTGCATGAACCACATGTGAATTGGTAAATATCACTATATTTATTTCGATCATAGCTATTATGGTGTCCATCGGTTGAACGTGAAGATGGATCATTAATATACATGTGTGGCAGTAGAGATCCATGCTCAATATATGTCAATAATCACTAATAGCTGTCTCTATTAACAGAATTTTCAGATATAGTTCAATTATCTCATGGTTTCACCAGTATTGCCTTGGTTAGACCTCATAAGGTTTTTTTTTTTTTTTTTTCCTTTCTTTCTGTTCTAATATATTTTGATCAACTATCCTCATATGTACATTTACCTTTTCAAGGAAGTCAACTCTTCGTAATTTCTTTTTGACGAATAATTGCTTTTGTGGTAGTTGCTTATGAACTCCTAATGCACTGTTAAACTATACTGATGATTGATAGAATTGAGTATATATGGATGAATGAATAATATTTTCTTACATGTCATGCTTCCTATGCAGTAAGCTTTTTCTCTTTCTTTGTATGCTTCCTATGGTTTTTCGTGATTATTTTCCATCATGCTTTTTACTTTCCTGGCTTATGTCAACACATAGCTAATGCTTTCAACACTCATGATGATGGTTTATGATTGATTTGCTAAGGAATAATTTTTTTATTTTTTTTTTTAAAGTATACTTATAACCTGCCATAGTCTGAGGGATATAGAGATTCTGCTTGCATTCAAAATCCCTGTTAAGATTGTTTCAATGTTACTAAATTACTAAATAAGCTGTAGAAGACCACCAGGACTCCAAGTGCCACAGGTTACAAAATTTAAACATAAAAGAACAATTCACAATATGATTTCTTGGGATTACAACTAAGATTTCAAATACATTGTACAATCAAACATTATAAACTACAAAATACAAGACCAGTCTCATAGTCACCTGTAACTAAACATCATCCTATTGCTTTTACAAATCACAATATGATTTCTTGGGATTGCAACTAAGATTTCAAATACATTTTGCAATCAAACTGACAAAATACAAGACCAATCTCATAGTCATATGTATTAAAGCTTCACCCAATTGCTTTTACTGCTTCACATCTCAATTTTAGTAGTTTAAATGGACAGTCATCCTCAGCAATGTCTCTGCACCGTCGGTGGCAATCTGTCCCGGTGGGATAAGAGCTCTTAGTTCTGCAAACCCTCTTGCATTCTTGAACTTGCCTGTGCCCCCTATCACAGATAAATGTGACATTGTGCTTCCTATCTTATACAGGCCATAAAAGTTCAAGCTATCACCATACTCCCCTCCTTCAAACATGGCTGTAAATACCATCATTTGTCTAGTCCCATCTGCTGAGCTTGCCACATACACACCTTGAGCTTTCCCAACTATTTGAGACCCCAATTCAGGTTGAGAGGTCAAGACATCATCAATTACGGTGATTGTACCAAAACCAAGTCCTAGCCCATCAGGTCCTAACTGTAACTGGACATTATTTTGGTTGTTGTTGTTGTTGTTGCCTGAGTTTCCTGCAAAGGTAGTACCGGCCAAGCCAGTTCCTAGTGGGATACCAGTTACTCCATTGACAGTTGGAATAGCACCATTGGCATTGGGGATGGGAATTCCACCTTGCGGGGTCTTGAATCCTACTGGGGTTGCAAATGGCACTTGACCACTGTATATGTTGCCTAGCAAACCAGTTACTGGGCGTGCTGTTGGGTTACTGCCCCCAAGAATGTCATGCATGTATAACTCAATGATGGGTTCTTTCCCAGTGGCTGCAACAGGGTCAACTGCTGCTATGCTCGTCGCCATATGTGCAAAGGCAATTAACATTGCCAGGGAAGTAAGTGTTTTGCTTAATGATCCCATAGGCATCTTGTATCCAATTTTGTGTTTCAGATGTAGAGGTTATTTCTTGTAATTTGCTAATATTTGCATGAGTGCAACTGAATGCAAATTATGGTCTTATATAGTTGGGAATGCAGAGTGTGTTGGAGTGGTTATGAGACATGGGTAGTAATGAAGTTGTTGAATGTAACATAAAAGTAGTTGTACCTTAAGCAAAATAACTGAACCTATATTTCTGTTTAGTGCACATTGTTGAGGTGGAATCCATGAAAGTAAACTTTGCAATGAGGTTCTTTGTGGAGAAACCCCTGGGAGAAACTAACAGTTTCTCGTATCACAAATTCACAGCCACCCCAATTCCCAAATGCTTTGGTTATGCCAGACCTGTTCTAAGATACAAGACGGGGGAAGTAAGACAGTGAAGTGAGAGGTAGGTAGTGAGTACAACTGAACCAAAATCTCAACCCTCTAAAGAGTGGCATTGTGATTTTTAAGGGTATATAAATACGTTATATAGTATTTTCAAAATTTAATTATTATGTATAAAACTATCTATATCTTTGGTTAAACTAATCAAAGTTTATTGAGGAAGTCAATTATAGAAAAAATAATCAGCTTTATTTAAAGCCCTTACATTTGATAACAAAAATGTACAAATTGACTACATATATTGATTAACGATATTTGACTGTAGAAAATTTTAAATTTTAGTAAAGTTATTTACAAAGACAATTTTATATTGATTTTTAGATATTTCTCTATTCCTTTAATTTGGATCATCATCTATTTGATTAATCTTTTTCACTATATTGTTTTTTTTAGCATGATCAAAACAACCCTAAGATCTCCATAATCGGCACTATATTTTTAGATAGACAATTTTTTTTTTTTGGTGATAGAAGAAAAAATCAAAAACAACTACTGAAAATAAACTATGTGCCCCCCACCCCCACCCATATTTATTATGTGCGATTTTGGTCTCTATGAATTTTTTATGACATTTAGTACCCAATTTTTTCAATATTGCAAATTCAATCTTTTCATCTAATGTTCGTGAATTTTTTCAATGATCATCATAAAGGAACTATTGCCCCAAGCACATAGAATAGAACCTCTGGTTGAGCTTCTCTCTCTTTCACCTTTCTACCTCATCTTGATTCAATGGTTCCTCTCTTCCATTTATCGAGTCCGTCCTCACAACAAGGCCATTTAATACATAAGTTCAACCAAAGGTTCTATGCGTTTATTTAAAATAATCAGCAACATTGAAAAAATAGGAAGACCAAATGTCTAAAATACGTGACCAAAATCGCACATGGGCAATAGTAGGCAGATCAAAAGCACAACTAAGCCTTATAGATAGTGTTAAAATAATTGGACCTAACTCCACTCTAAAAGCTAGCTCCTTGAGGGAGGGATGCCTGAGTTATTATAAATGGTTCTAGGCTCATATACTCGATCAATGTGGGACTTAGACACTTAATATACCCCCACACGCTCAGGACTGGATATCTGGAGCATGAAGTTTTCAGGACTGGATATGTACGGGTGATCCAACATCGTGGGAGGCTCTGATACCATGTTAGAATAATTGGGCCTAACTCCACTCTAAAAGCTAGCTCCTAGAGGGAGAGATGCTCAAGTTATTATAAATGGTTCTAGGCTCATATACTCAACCAATGTGGGACTTAGACACTTAATAGATACATTTGTTCATAATCTTGTATTTCATCAGGTGAATTAATTAAAATGTCAACCGGAAAGAAAAAATTGTTTGCATTAGAAAGATATGCACATCATTTTATAAGTTTCTTTTATATATCAACCTCGGCTTAAATAATGAGACTGGATTATTTATTTCTATGAAATATTTACAGTATGGGTGCATTTGATACATATTAAGGCACAGGACAACACAGTATAAGTAAGACAGCACGGTACAACCCCTTGAGTCACAGGACAACTTTTATATATATATATTAGGCAACATATAATATATTTTTATAATATATAGTATATATGATAATATATTATTTTTTTAACCAATATGATAATATATTATTACTATAATAATAATATTATATTATTATTAATATCTATTATATATACCGTTAACTTTTGAAAAAAAATATAAATAACGTTAACGTGAGGTGGGGAGGGAGGGGGAGAGAAAGAGAGATGTAAGGATAATTTTGTGTTGTTTTGGTAATCTGTCCATGGGACAAGGTTTGGTGGGGGAGAAAATTTTGGGTCCCCAGTTTTGTTATGTCCCCTGACCACTTTTCAAATCAAACATGGGACAAAAAAATTTGTGATGTCCAATCCCCTAATTTTTTCAAATCAAACGCATCCTATATATTGATTTTTTTTGTCACAGGAAATACATGTTTCAGGATAAATTTTTATTATTGATTTTTGGATTAGTGACTTAAAATTTATGGAAATTTATCTATAATGCTAATTAGTTAAAATATTTCATGAGGCGTGCATTTATTATGCCAAGGTTACCAAATTTAAAAAAGGACAGCTCACCATATGATTTTCATGGGATTAAACTAAGACTGCAAATAATCAAATCCATTATGCAATCAAACTGACAAAAAGAAAGACCAGTCTCATTCATAGTCATGGTAATTAAAGAACATCCAATTCCTTTTACATTTTCACATCACACTTTTAGTAGTTCAAATGAACAGTGATCCTCAGCAATGTCTCTGCACCATCAGTGGCAATCTGTCCTGGTGGGATAAGAGCTCTTAGTTCTGCAAACCCTTTTGCATTCTTGAACTTGCCTGTGCCCCCTATCACAGATAAATGTGACATGGTGCTTCCTATCTTATACAGGCCATAAAAGTTCAGGCTATCACCATATTCCCCTCCTTCAAACAAGGCTGTAAATACCATCATTTGTCTAGTCCCATCTGCTGAGCTTGCCACATACACA
The DNA here is from genome assembly GCA_035048595.1 of Echinosophora koreensis. Taxonomy (NCBI): domain Eukaryota; kingdom Viridiplantae; phylum Streptophyta; class Magnoliopsida; order Fabales; family Fabaceae; genus Echinosophora; species Echinosophora koreensis. Next base: position 86,293 of record JAPCYP010000206.1, read on the forward strand.
CCTTGAGCTTTCCCAACTATTTGAGACCCCAATTCAGGTTGAGAGGTCAATACATCATCAATTACAGTGATTGTACCAAAACCAAGTCCTAGCCCATCAGGTCCTAACTGTAACTGGACATTATTTTGGTTGTTGTTGTTGTTGTTGCCTGAGTTTCCTGCAAAGGTAGTACCGGCCAAGCCAGTTCCTAGTGGGATACCAGTTACTCCATTGACAGTTGGAATAGCACCATTGGCATTGGGGATGGGAATTCCACCTTGCGGGGTCTTGAATCCTACTGGGGTTGCAAATGGCACTTGACCACTGTATATGTTGCCTAGCAAACCAGTTACTGGGCGTGCTGTTGGGTTACTGCCCCCAAGAATGTCATGCATGTATAACTCAATGATTGGTTCTTTTCCAGTGGCTGCAACAGGGTCAACTGCTGCTATGGTAATTGCTAAATGTGCATAAGCAAGCAACATTGCCAGTGCAGCTGTAGCAACTAGTGGTTTCATTGGCATCTTGTTTACAAAGTGTTTGTGTTTCAGATGAACAGGGCTTGTTGCAATTGAATGCAAATCTGGGTCTTATATAGTTGGGAATGCAAAGGGTGTTTGTGAGCATAGGTGATTGTGAAGTGGTTGAAATTAAGAGAAGTTTAGCGATTAATTATGCCTTAATAAGATAATTAGATCTGCCATAATTCTGTGTAGTGTCACTTTTGAAGTGTGATGGAAGAAAATAAATGTGAATTCAGGTTCTTTGTGGAGATATCCGTGGGAAAAACTAGTAGTTTGTGAACTTATGAAGTGGGTACAACTAAAGCAATCTGTTTAGACAACAACAAAGCAACCCTCTAATGAGGGGGAAAAATTTATTTGGCTAGCCTAAAACCATTTGTTTAAGAATTGATGTTTTGTTTAAAGGGTTATTTTTTTCATCAGATATATAATTTTTGAAGGGTTATTTTTTTTCATCTGATATATGCTTTTTTAGAGTAAACACTTGATTCAGAAAGGGCGTTTTAGCAGCTAATTTTACAGATGAAAGTCAACATAAAAATGCTATCAACTCATCCTGTAGTTTGTGGTCAACTACAGGTTATTTTCCAGCCAATCACGATATGTATATTATAATTATGATCTAACTAAAACACGATTTAGCTTAAAATAGTGTGAAATGATATCAGTTATAAGGACTGAGTGAGTCGGATGAAGGTCAATGCTACTAGCTCTGAAAAATAATATTTCAGTCATGTACTCATGTCTGTCACATAAGCAAAATATTTTATCATTTTATTACTTTCATGAGTTTTGTGTTTCAACCATTGAAGATTAACTGCGTTGAAGAATAAAATAATTTTAAGGAATAACAAAAATTAAAAAGAGAAGATTGATAATTTTTCCATTGTCGATCATGTCATAGCTGAGTCAGCTGTCTCCTGCACTGTTCCATCAGTATCCATAACTTTGTTCTGCCTCACAACTGGGGAAATCAGCATCCATACTGTTCAAAGCAAAAAAAGATTAAGCAACAAAAATATGAGTTGGAGAGGTAGCTGCATTATCAAACTGCTTAGTTGAAACTCAGTTACGAATATATGTTTATTTATCCATATATGATCCTATAAACCAGTTTCTTATTTTAAGTTTATCAAATTAGATAGAAAGAGGTGAATATAAGTAATTGGGTTTTTACTGGAGTGGCCAGAGTTTGGGAATGTAAAAAACAAGACTGAGTTACTATTGTTAAAGGGGGTATTATGATGTTTTCTGTTATTGGAGACGATAATCTCGTGTACATGGAATATAGTAGCTTAAAAATTAAAATGTTTGTGGAGGTTTACTTGAGTTTTTACAAGGCATTATGTCAATAGAATTTAAATGCAGGTTTGCTGTTATGAGCTATCTTATACTAAAAAGAAGGCATTGCTGCTAGCAAAGGGGATTGAAGGTGTAAAATTGTTATGTTTCAAAAGCTCTATGATGATTGACGGGTTGCTGGGACTAAATGTGTCAGTGCATAAGGAGTCTTTGCTGCATCACAACACCCGAAAAGAAGCAAATTGATTCATGATTAACAGAGAATAGGAATTGGTTGGTGTATTACTTTATTGTGACTTATTAATGTAAAGTACATGGTGAAATGACCATTGTAAAAATGGGGAGAGTAGCCAGTAGAAGTGTTCAAGAAGTGAAGAACACACTTGCAAGTACTATATCTAATTCTCATTCCTAAAACATAAACATTTTTCGGACACACAAATGGTGTCCAGACACCATATATTTATACAGCACACCCAAAACATGATACCGGGCCGGGAAATCCAGAGAGACAAAAATGTGCAGTGTTCTGTATTGATGTCAATTTTAGATGTCAAAATTATCAGTGTTCTACCTAAAAAATACTTACTGTAAAATGTGGCTGCAAACCACTCGTTGATGATTTTCACCCATGTACTTGCCCAGCCAACATCAATGCTCCACCTGGTGGTTTGAAGTGTGCATTAGTTATACAAGAAAAGAAAACAAGTCATAAAAAATAATCATACCTATCTAATGACCCTATGATGAATTAGGTTCCTTACTTCCTGGCGGAGTTATTCAGATCCCAACTGATGAATAACATTGCGAAGTACATTGCCCCCAAGGAGAATACCATGTGAAAAAATCCATAGTTGTAAGGAATATCATCTTCATGTTCAACTTTGTTTTTGGAAAACTGTAAAGGAAGAAAAAGAAAAAACCAATATTTGAGGGACTGAAACATTATTCGTATCATCATACTAATAATGGTTTTCTATCAATCACAGTAAGTGAGAGATTTTTTTATTTTTATTTTTATTTTTGGGTATCTAATGGAGAAGAGTGTGATTCACCTGAAAGCATTTCGAATCAATGCCCGTGGAAAAGGCTGCCATCACAATCGCAAATATGGCAATAAGGAAGCCCTGTTAGGAGAACAATATATAGCACAGTATTACAAGATGAATAAAGCACTCATGAAAAATAAACATTCACAGGAATACAGGATGAGATTATGTATATTCTGATTCTAATTTCATAAAGAAAACTAAACGTCTACAGAAAGTGCATTGTCAACAAAATGACTGCAGAGACCATACAAGAAAATCTAATAGAAGCACTGGTTTAACTTGCAAGCAAACTAGACAGCATATAGAGCATTATGTGCCAGTTACTGTAAAACATAATTAGTTAAAATCTCTATATTTAATCATACTTGATAGTTTATCCATGTAGGTGCTTCTAACCTTCAAAACACTGCATTTGACTATGGATTTGAACAACCAAAGGAAAAAAAAAAAGACCATGGATTTAGCAAACAACTTAAGTATAAAAAATCAATGACAGCAATCATGGATGAAGAATTGATGTCTCGTTTCGATGTACCACATCTTGTCCCCACCAATAATATATTGCCACATAAGTAAATTTTTATGTAATGTTAAATTGGTCGAATGTGGCAAGATATTATTGGTGAGGGCAGAGTGTAGTGCAGCAAATCCTCATCCAACAATCATATCTTAAATGTTCCTTACTTAGCTTAGATTTTGGAAAGATGTATCAATTATGTTATGCTAATAATAAAAGACAGACAAAGCTTGGTACAATATCAGTAGGTGCACATCACTTTGTCAAATCCTAATCATATCAAAGTGATCCTCCTGTATGCAGAAATTATCTACTACCTAAACAAATTTAACTGTCTAGAGTTGCAGACGCAATTAGTGGAAAGATTCATCGCAAAATACTTCACAATATAATGATAACGAAGAACAAATTATGTTTTCGTTTCATTTTATCATCTTTACATTATATATTTAAGATGCACAACATGGTAATGCTTTTCCATTGTCACCTTTCTGCCAAAACTCAAACAGAAAGTCTACAACTTTTAACTGCCAAATCTACAATAAATACCTATAGAAAACCCTAAGAAGTAAGAATCCTTAAGGATTATGAATTCTAGGGAAATTTGGAGGAAGCAAACAAAGGTTTTTCAAACTTCAAATAGAGATAGAAAGACCTACAAGAATAGTTATCCAACCACCATTTCCATTCTCCTGGTTCTTTGTCTCACATCTCATGGTGGCAGGCTCACTGAAAAGCACAAGATTGGTTTTATATCTCCGAGTGATTGTCAGTTCCAGGCAACATTTTGCATATATCATATATGTACTTAGAAAATTTAATTTACCATAATAACAAGTTTGGCTGACATTAATGAATTACTTGAATCATGAATGTGTTTTGTTTTTCACTTATACTAAGAATTTTGCAACTAATTTATTGTAACTAATGACAACTATAAGATCCTTATTTAATGTGTAAGAAATTTATCCACCACAAAGGTAACGACGTAGATCTCCTGTCCCTGTTTACTTGTCCCACTCCCTATCACACCAATCAAAACATGTCACTAGTCAGTTAAAAAATTCTCATTCTTTACATTACAGTGTTGTCATATAAATTAAAAGTGATATTTTTTTAACTAACATGGCATGTTTTGATTGGTGTGACAGGGAGTGAGACAGGGAAATGGGGACAGGAGATCTACATCCCAAAGGCAATGGGGCCAATAACTGGCAGTGGCAGGTATATAGATTAATAGCCCTAAGACATTCAGGTTAGAGTAATGTGACAATTTAATATACAATTTTTTAATGTAATTAGAAATTTTATGACAAATGATGCTTTGATGCTGGTTTCATTCTCAGCCAGGTAATTGTTAAACAGAAATATACTCTCCAAATAAAGTGAACATTTACATGATTTTTAATATGATAAGTTAACATCATAATCAATGCATTGTAAAAATTCTGAAAAATTAAACTAGAACTGATATATTTCCTAAAAAGGAAACATTTAAAAGAGTCAAGGAACTGTTATTCATATGTATGAGTTAGAATCCTGACCTTCTGATTGCACACCAACAGAGGAAAACAATGTAAGAAGCCATAATTCCTGAGGATAAAAGACCTCTATTAACCTGTAATAATTAAGAATTTAAATGACAAAACATTGATTCTAATAGTTTTAGTGATAGTTTAAATATTTAGTTAATTTATTGATACATGTTCTGATAAAGTTTTGTAAGCTGAATGACTATTTGTGAACTGTGAGTTACTATGCTTAATTACTTGCAAAATACAGAATCTAGCCATACTAGTTTGCAGCAAACATGTGTCCTTTGTGCAATATGAAACAACCTAGGATAGCGTTGAGGTAGTTTACAGGAGGTCATGGGTTCAAGTCTTCACACTGTCTTGTCTTTTAAGTAATCTAATGAGAAGCATAATTACTTTTAATGCATAAATATAGAGGTTTAATACAAAAGGATGCATATTAATTGGATGCACTTTCTGTAATTTGTTCCTTAACCTTACCTTATGTTTCATTTTCTAGGCACAATCATATTTTGTTTCAGTTAGTCCCAGATCTTTCTAAAACTCACTAAATTCAATCCAGCCACTGAAAAGAAATTCTAGCTGGACAAGTGCAGTGCCAATTGTGCACTTGTGCTCACATAGAATGCCATGTCAGCAAGTCTTGTTAGCATTTCTAATTAAAGAAAAAGTGCATTTTTTCCCAAAGATATATTGTACATTAAATTAAATTAACTCATGGATAAAGAAAGAGAAAACTGAAGACAAAAATCAGAGTTTTTCCCTTGTCACTGTAAATCCACTAAAAATACCACTTGCTGAAACATAAGTAATCAAGACGTAATGTACCTTTGAATGTAATGATACAACCATCATTACAGCAAGCAGAATTGCAGTCCATGTAATGAAGAATATATTGAGAAAACACGAAGATCTTGAGGCATATGATGTGTACATATAGATAACTCCATATATAGAGGCAACATAAAACAGCGTTGACATGAAAAGTCCAAAGGAGCACCTGTGCCAACCAAAGAAGATGCTAATGTATCAAAATTTGTTGTTCAAAGTAATTAATAAAGTTAATCTTATTATTTAATAAAGATTAGGAAATTAATTGACATACTGCTGCTGAATAGCAAATAATAAAGACCATGATGGATTTTTTCATATCACCAAAAAAAAAAAAAAGGAAATAAAAAACTTTAAACCTGCAAGATCTTTTAACTTAAAAGGCTAAAGTTTTACTACTTATTGAGCTATAAAATAACCTTTTCTCAGCACTGATTCAGAAGTCAATTGGGTTATCTTCATCCTAAGAGCCAGGTATAAAAATTACTCTAAATTGATCTAAGAATTATTGCAACAACTAAACTATGTACCTCTTCTTCCTTTCTTCATCTGGAGTCCAGTACTTATTCCACCAAGTAATAAAATGGACGACACTAACAAGTTGTAAAAGAAGAAAAATTCTGTGCAATTATGAACCACAATATGCATGTTAGTACATTCAGTAGAGAGAAAAATTAAGCAGAGTAGCAGACACGATATGCCAATGGAGTCTCTCAGACCATGCAAAAAGAAAAAGGAAATACCAGTTCTTCACAAGTTTTAAGGAGTATAGGAAAGGGAAATTAAATTTGAAAAATTTTCAAACTTAGGTGATCAGTTTCATACTTATATGCGATATACTTTAGTTTGGTTCTTATGGACCCTGAATTTTGAAGCATATAGCTTTACTTTTTTATCTGTAATAAGTTAGTTACAAAAACAGCAATACACGACAGAAACAACTTGAACGAAATTTTATGGTGCTGGACAACTACCATATGTCTCCAAGTGGAACTTGAATAAGCCAACCATGTTGAGATATGGTTTCATTGTTTCAAAGACTCCCTTTGCACTAGATATTATCTAGTACATATGCAAGTAATGATCCAATACTTGATACCATGTGTAAAGATATTGATCATTCTCCAAAAGAACTATTTTAGGATCTGAAGCTTACCCTGCACCAAAACGAGCAATTTCGCCTGCACGACAATAGGTGTGTCATGTTTCTTGATTTTTAAGAGAAGGAAGAGATAAAACGGATTTTTCGTTTTCATTGAAGAAAAGATAAGAGTAATGCTACTCCAAGAACTATTTGGGATATATAAAAGAAGGAAAATTCCTGCTCAGATTGTTGGAAGATTGAACTGTTTCTCAAATGAATGATTTGTACTAGCATTTGTCATTTTTTGTAGTCCAAATGGTTACTTAAGTGATATAAAATGTCCAAATCAATGAAGATCATAGTGCATTGTGCCTAAAAGGATTTGTTTCATCAATCTGGCTATTTTACTACTGCCAATTTTCAAACCTATGAAAAATTGAAACCTACCATATATGTGAACCAATTCTGATGGAAAGAAGAATGGCAGTGCCATTGATACTACCAATAAAACAGTCTTCAGCCCCCACCATCCAGAATGCCATGAATTCCGACCTTCACATAATTTTCTTGTTTTAACTGTTGTGAGAAACATAACTAAGAAAAATATCTGAATTTGTTGTCAAGGACAATAGTTCTTATGACTAATAAAGCATTCTAAAGATTATATGTATAGACAATAGGGACCAATTTTTCTTTGATATCAAATGCAACGTTATTATTTAACACCTTACAATTATTAAAGAGGATCAGCTGCTGATGCTGAGCAAGATTTGCAAGAATGAGGTGCATATTTAGTTCACATAAAACTCATGGTATGCATAATAATTTTCATTTAACTACCAACAATTGGTGGATAGTGATACTGAGGTCCATATTTAGTTCACATAAAACTCATGGTATGCATAATATTTTTCATTTAATTACCAACAATTGGTGGATACTGTGGTCCATATTTAGTTCACATAAAACTCATGGTATGCATAATATTTTTCATTTAATTACCAACAATTGGTAGATTCTAAACCTTATTTAGCTATTTCATTTCAAAGCATATTCTGTAAAGAATCAAATTCAATAAGTATAAAAGTAGAAACAATGTCATGTTTAATTCCCTTTGAGTTTGGGCTTCGTCCAATTTATACGTATTGTTTGCATGGAAAGTTCGGCTAATTGCCAGAATATTAAGAATTTCTTTGTTTTGAAGGCTTAAATCTAGAGATCCAGTTGCAATATATGATGATTTCTCATGAAGCAGAAACTGTGTGAGAACTGAAAGATACATAGCATCCTAAACTCACACGAAGAACTCCCAATGAATGAAAACAATCATCTCCTTCATTTCCACAAACTTTGATATCTGTAGCAAGTAGAAAAGGATCAATTAAATACAGGAACTGGTAAGGAAAGGCCATAATATCATTAACTAACTATAAATTCCTTCACAGTCCTACCTATATGGCATGAAACACCAGTAATAGTAATTGCTTCTCATGCTTAATTAAATCAAGACCTTAGAAAAAAGAGGGTGATAAAATTAAGGAGAAGAAAGAAATCAAAGTTTGAAGCAAGCATAATAACAGAAGTTGCAAAATCAAGTTTCCTTTTATGTTACCTATAGCAATTATGGTTGAAACTAGAAACGTACCTAAATCGTTGCACTTGTTAATTGATACCACCAAAAGAATTAATTAATCTTTTGTATAATAATGAGTATGCATAATATGAAAATGAGCATGATGCCTTGCCCCTTTAATAATTCTAAAGAAGTGATGTTACCTATCCCATATTCTCACCCCAAAAAAATTTTAAATCATATTGTGACAACTAAAACTTATATAATATATAAAAAATTGGGAAAAGGATAATCTGCTGATCATATTGATATTACTGGTGACCTTGAGTATGGAAATGAAAAGAACACTGACTTACAATGAACCCAAGGTATAAATCGTTGTCCATAGTCACGAAAAAACCATGCAACAAGATTCATTATCAAGAATATAATGCCAAAATAATAGCGGGCATGCAGTGATTTCTTTCTTTCTACCGCATAGTCAACCTTGTTTAACTCCAATGAAGCAGGTACTTCTTCCTGAGGAATATCCTGTCTGTCACTCAAATGAATATGTACTTCTGTTGCTTCAGCTGTTACCCCAGATGCACTCATGCTACAATTACAAGAAAGAACTTGATCAATCACTATCATTGTCTCTTTATCACAAAAAAGAACCAAAACATTGAATCCCAGTGGAGTGGAGCATTGAATACAACCAAAACATGTTTTGGCTGATCTCTGTAGTTTTGTGTTGCAATGTATAAACTCTGCAACTACCTGCACAGCATGCTACCAGAGGGGTACTAGAAATTCTATTCAAACAGGCTGAAAGGCACCTCAAATTTCAAATGTATATGGTTTTCTTTATTTCTTTCTTTTTTCCTTTCCCATATTTCACTGTGTGCAATTAAATGCATTAAATCTAAGCATCAAAATGTCAACCAACACTGCATTCTACTTTACCTTTAAGAGAAGAGAAAAGATCCAAACAATACTAGAAGACTTTGACAGTGAAGTATGCTAAAATCTAGAAATACCAAAAAGTGATGCTCATCTTGAAAACAACAGAATAGAGACCAAATCCCATTTAATTCAGGCAGACAATGCCTCATAAATGATGCTCACACAAGAAGTATTCAATGAACTGTAAGGAACCTATGATGATGAGTAGGAAATAGTGAAAGTTTTATGGACTCAATGTAGGAAAAGCCAATTTAATGACTTAATGAACTAAAAAGTTCTCGCCTTATTTTGCTTAATAGTGCACTCTTTTGAAGCTAGGACACTACTCAGCTGGAGTAAGAGTATGAAGCTATTGGTCCTACCTACTTGTAACATTTAAAAGAAAATGCTCATAGCTTCTGGAGTAGCAGTTTGAGATGTGTATCTGAAATAGGTTATATGGTAACAATATTGCAAGTGGGGTTCAGAGCCGTTGGTACATAGAAACAACTTTGTCTATGTCTACATTTGTGATGTCATGATGCTCCCTCATAACATGCGCAGCACAATGTTGCTCACTCTTCTTTTACTTATCAAACATTTTTTTTGTTGTCTCTCTTTGACTTCTGCATGATTGTAGTAAATCTTCACATTTTTGTGACAGCTCATTAATTATATATCTTGAAGTTTCCTCCTATTGTCCATAATATTCTCTAAAGCTATATTCTACCAAGAAGTTTCATGATGAGTAAACAAACCTTCCAAGAAAACCTGCTATATTAGTCAACCAATCTAATTACCTTTTCCAACTAGAAAAAGCCAGCTGCTTGATGAAAATTGTCTCAAGAAGTTTCCTTTCTTTTTGGCTATTAATTCTAGTTAAAAAGATTATCCACCATAGGACCTCTTGGATGCCTTTTCTTTTTATGTGTTCGGATCGGCATCACATTCATGTTTCGAGTGACATTTTTGTAATTTTTTTAACATGAAACGTGAAAGCTTGGTCTGAGAAGGAAAATTACATCCATATCTGTGGAACGTTCAACCAAACATGCATCTCATGTTGAAAATAAAGATAGACATAAAGATTTTAAAAGAAATTTTATAAATTGAAATTTTGACTAAGATCATTAATAAGATCTATTTGTATTAATTTATCTCTTTCCTCCATGTAATCACGTAACAAATTAGAAAAAATCCACTATGGAGGTTGCCCCTCCCCACAAGTGTTTTTTTAACATGCTCAGATCGACCATGACACTACAAAGGTTGTTCAAATGTTCAACCTTACATTACTTGCAACTCAAACGATTTCTTGCAGTACAAGAATGTATATTTCAAGTCCCATTAATTTGGTTACATAGCTTAAAGGCATTATTGTGTGCAACAACAAGCCAAACCTTATATCACTATGTTAATTATCTGTTAATTAACATTGTAATTGGTTTATTGTGCGAACTTAAATACTGAGTTTATGCTAGAATTTCTCTTGTTTTTCATCCTAATTCTCATAATAAATTACTCTTTGTTCATTTAATACTATGTATGAGAAAAATGTGAGGCAAGGTTTAGAAAATAGCGGGATTGGTTTGAATTAAAAGAGTCCGAGACATTAATTAACAAATAATTGCAATATGGACAAGCAAGGCCAGGACAAGAATGGGTAGCCCCAAATAGACCTTGCCAGCTTTTCCTTGCTGATTGAAATATAGGTGGAGCCCAATCCAAACACCTCCCAACGCGTCCTCGATTGGGATTAGTAACCTTTGAATATATGCGCGGCGGTGACAAGTTTGGTTTATATATCACAAAAAGTTGTTAAACTATACAAAAACCAAACACTAAAGAAAATATTACTTAATGTTGAATCATGTACAATAGTGTTCCATTCGATAAGTTTTTGGTTATTTTGATAATGTTACGAGACTAGAATGTTGCCCGTGCGATGCACGGGTTATATCAACGATTGATGATAATGTATAAAGTAAATTTAAAAAATTGTTTGAGGCTTGAGAATAAAAAAGGAATGTCCAATAGTCTAATTTTAAATAAACATAATTCTTATAAAATTTATATAAAATAGAAGTAAGTTGTCATAATATAAATAAAATATAAAGAAGTACATCGAGCCAAAAAAAAATATAAAAAGTGCATAAAATTTAAAAAATGTTACATTTTCAGAAATCAAAAGGAAGGATCAATACACTAATTTTAAATATAACCATCATTATATAAAAGTTAGAACATTAACAAATAATAGTGATAATGATTATTAACTATTAACAAAAATATTTTTATGCATATATTTCAGTCCCTTGTTTTTTTTTTTTTTGACTGAACTTCAACCCCTTATTATATTAATATAATTATTTAATATAAAGATATAAATACTATACATCATAACATAGAATAACAACTATTTTTTTTATATATACAATCATCTCTTACCAAAATAATTTCTTTAACAATGTTCCAATTCAACACCTCATCTTTTTTTTTTTTAAACCTTTTATTGGATTTCAACCCAGTATAATATCGCTTCAAAAAAAAAAAAAACCCCGTATAATATAAATATAAAGATAAAATATTTAAAAATTAAATAATTCACATCTTTTCCTACTCAAGTTAATCACTTTTAGAAGATATACTTATTTATCATATTATTTTTAACATTTGGCAATTAGAATACCCATAACATTCTATTAACTCAAATTAAATTTTCCTTATTTTATCATAAATTTTTAAATAGTATCTTCCTTAGTCAGTTTCATCTCCTATTATTGAATAAATTATTTCAAATAATGATTTTCTCTGCTAAGTTTCATCTTATATTATTTTATTATTATTATTATTTAAATTGAATTTTTTACAATTATATATATTTTATTATTATTTTAAATAATGTTTTTGCCCACTCAATTCACACTTTTAATCGTAAATCCTGAACTTTATACACAATTTTTTATTTTTTATTTTGTTATTATAATTCTTGTTATTATGATCATCATTATCTTATAAACCAAATGCATCACTCAAAGTTATCGATTATTTTTTAAATAATAACTTTTTTTTTACTAAATTCTATTTTTCACAATTTTATTATTATTATTATTATTTTAAATTGTGTTTTTTTCTATCCAAGTTCATCTCTTATTATGCTATAAAGTAACTTTTTTACCATGTTTTATCATCTATTATTTTTATAACTCAATAGTGTCTTATTTATTTTTTATATTTTAAATAATTTGCCATTAATATAATCTTTTATTATTTTATTCTTGTTTTAAATAATGACATTTTATATTCAATTTGATCTTTTATTATTTTATTATCATTTCAAAAAGTGAATTTTTATGTTCAGTTTCAAATTTTTATTTTCGGATTATTTTAAAAACTGATTTTTTTTTTTTCAGTTTGGTGTATTATCATTTTATCATTGAATTTTGTCAATATTTCTCATTTCATAAAGCAAAAGGAAACGGTAAAAATATTAAGAGAAAATCGATCTAAAACTAAATTAAGAATATAAAGAAATGGGATGAATGAACAGTACAGATTCATAGTGAATCAAACAATTTTTTAATTAGAAGGAAAGTACTGGATGAATACTTCTAAGTTCTGAATCCAGCTTTTGTATTTAATAAAAAAAAATATGGGTGACTTAACATTTGACACGTGTATTAAACAGTACAAACTTTTTGCGTTTTATATATACTATTGATTGATGATTCAAGTTAATCATTTTTTTATTACTTTTTATTTTTTAACCATTCACTCCCTTAATCCCTTTCTCTTTGGCATATGGTGAGAATCGAGATAAAGAACAAGTATACATTTCATATAAACGGGTTGGATTTCAATCTTGGTTCAAGTATGCACTTCATTTTTCTATCAAATGCTCCAATATTTATATATATATATATATAACCTGAGCATTCTTGGTACTTTCTCTTTTTTCTAATCTTTAGGATTCTTGGATTTGAAATTTTGATCCTTCACCATCCTTTTGTTCTCGCCCAAATTAGACCAAGGGTCTAATATAGGACAGGCCTAACTATATTGGGTGAACGACCTACTAAGGATGTAGATCAATCAGGATAAAAGGAAAACAGCTCGATCGGTCAACCTAAGAAGAAGACATCTCGATCGGGACAACAATATATCTAGGTCGGGACAAGAAGACATCTTGGGACACGGAGAAGACAACTTGGTCGATCGGGCCAAAGCCCAATTCCTTGAAGACAACTAGGTTAGGCCCACTAAGAGGGCTATAAAAGGAGGACCTTCGTCCTCATTAGGGACTCACTCTTTTCCTCACACACACATTAGCTTAGGGTTTACCTTATAACTAGGTCATCCCATGTAAAATATACTTCATTAATACCACCACTCCTCCTACTATTGGAGAATTATTATTTTGCCCGGAACACCTTTCCTCCTTTTTTTTCTGGATTTGGATTATGCATATTCTCCTGTTGGAGAGCGAGAAAGAAACAAATTTTTTAAAATTGTAACTAGTGGGACGCACAACCAATCATGGTGGGTCCATCCGAGTAGAGATCCTCTCCATTTTATTGTCTCAATTTCTCTTCCATTAAGGAGTGAGATGCAAAGGACAAAATTTGTATAATGAACTTTGGTTTATATGTACATTGCAAACTTCTTGTTTATGATAGTATAATGAACTTTGGTTTACATGTACATTGCACTAACTTTATCCAATTTCTCAATGGTAGCTCATGTCATTGTATAGGACTCCCAACATCAATAAGGAGAGTAGTTTCACCCTTTCAATTCAGTATCCAAACCGAATAAGTCATTGCTAAAATGGTAAAATATCATGTTGATAACGTGTTATGAAATGACCAAAAAACAAGAGTGAGATATTATAAACTAAAGAAAAGAGAAGGGAGAAATAGAGAAGAGAGAAGAAAAGAGATTTTGTATTATGCTTTTCAAAGTACAAAACTTCACAATACTACATGAGTACTATTTATAGGATATAAGACTTGTAGCCAAGTTAACGAATAACTATACATAATATTCATTTACAATACAATGACTTGTGATAAAAACTTTTACTCATGAAGGCTACAATACTAAATGGCCATCCATTCATATTTTACACATTTTTCATAAAAGTTTTCATATTATGATTTTTCTATTGCATTGTAAATTTATTGAATGTATTAATTTTTCTATAATTACATTATTTTTCTATTTTTTATTCAAATTTCCCCTGAATTGTTTGATTTTTTTATTCATTATTTTTAAAAAAATTAAAATCAAAAAATAGGATAATTTGATCCGAATCAATCCGATTTTAATTAAATTTGTTCGATTAGCATTCATACAAAATTTTGCAAAATCCGGTTCAATCTAATATGATTAGTTTTAATTGAATCGTCACAAATTCGATTCAGAATTGCATCCCTATTAACTTTTTCAACCTTTTTTTGGGAATCAAAATCTACTAGAATAATTTTTTTTCCTGAACAAATTCCTAGGAATATTATTTAAAAGATTGAAAAAAGAGAATTTTTTTTTTTTTTTTTTTGGGGAAAGAATATTTGTTTTTCTTTTTGGGGGATTTTCAAGAAATGTTTCGTTAACCGAAGGAATCGTCTTTTTCTCAGCCGTAACTGAAATTGGGTTCTTCCCATAAACCCTAATGTCATTCCTCGAAGAATTTCAAGCCAGTAATTTGTCCCCCCCTTTTTTGTCGATATCTCTTTCAAGTTAGTGTTTTAGGGTTCAATTACGTATTTTTGTTTTCAATTTCGCATTAACCAACGATTTTACCTTTCTTTTTCTCTGCAGATTTGGACTCCCTACCCGTTATTCTTCAGAAGAAGTATGCGTTGTTGCGTGACCTAGATAAGAGTTTACAGGGTAATTGTATTTTTTATTTTTTTACTCCTTATATGAATCAAAGCATGTTTATTTTAAGAGTATATCTGTTTTATGTTTTTTGTGTTTTTTTATCATATTCATAATAAGGGGGAAAACTAATACCAACTTTTAAGATTGGTATGTGGGTTTTAGTGTGTCTAATCAATTTTAGTGACTCTATGTGGTGATTAATGAGTACAATTTTCTCTTACAATATTTGTCTAGTGTGATTCACTGATACCTGGTTGTGACTGGTAACATTGTTGAGGTTCCCCTGGAATTTTGTTGTCCTTTGTACCTAGGTGATTTCTGCCAAGGTCTCCATGTTTCAAAAAAAAAAAGCTTTGGTTAGAACTTAGAAGCCACCAGGATCCAAAACCTGTTGTTGGAGACCATATTTGAACATTCCATTGCGGAGTAAAACAAGATGCCAGATAGGTCTAGACAACCTTAAAAGTGTTGCTTTATGTCATAGTAAACTGGAATAATTCATAATAAAAGAATTTTTGCATTTTTTTTTTTTTACTGTGAGGCTACATTTGTTAGACAGGTTTTTTTTTTTTAATGTGATAAAGGTAATTTTGGTGTATCATGTTAAGTTTGTGATTAGAATTTACTGCTATAGTTTGGAGCTGATATTTTGATTGAATACCTTGTTTTTAATTGATTTGACTACTGATAATGGCCTATTAACATTATTTTCATTTATATGATTGATATGCATTGCTTACTTTGCTTTTTGCTATTACCTATGCTTAGTTATTAGATATTGAATCTAAGGCATGGTGCACTCGGCCCGTTCATTAGTTGCCTTGAGTCTTGTTTGAGGTTTCCAAGCAACATAAGCATTGTGATGTATATGAACAGATATTCAAAGGCAAAATGAACGGCATGGTGCACTCGGCCCGTTCATTAGTTGCCTTGAGTCTTGTTTGAGGTTTCCAAGCAACATAAGCATTGTGATGTATATGAACAGATATTCAAAGGCAAAATGAACAGCGTTGTGAACAAGAAATTGAAGATATTAGGCGAGGAGTTAGGTCTGGAAACATCACACCTGGTACTTCTGTTGCTAGATTCTCTGATGAGGCACTTGATGAGCAAAAGCATAGCATCAGGATTACTGATGAAAAAGTTGCGTTGGCTGCTCAGGCATATGATTTGGTAGTCCACTTATCCTGTTACATGTATTTTTGAAGACCTCTGTTAATGCTGGGATCTGGATAAATCTGCCTTGATTTTGGTATTGTAGTTTTATGGTATTTCTTTGATATAGATGGGTCATATTTCCACAACTCTACTATTTGCATCTTGCTTCTTCACTTTTATTTTTTGTGTTGTCAATGATTTTCTTTGTGCATTGTCTATGAAATACTAGTAGACATGGTTCGCATATTATTTTAATATTTTTCATTTGGTTCAACTCCATTTCCCTTACATTTTGGAAGCTGGATAAAGGATTTATATATAGATAGTACATGCCATCCTTTGTTAAAATGAATTTGGTTAAGCAACCTCCTATATTGTCATAAAATTTTCAGTATAATTAATGCAAACAGTTTTCTTTGCTTGTTCAAAGATTTTATAGTTGCATATTCATGATTTTGTTGCAGGTAGATGCACACATTCAACAACTTGATCAATATCTGAAAAGGTTTGATGAGGAGCTTCGACGTGGTACTGCACTTTCTACCTTTTTCTTTGCCACTCATAATCTATAAGTATAAATGAATGTTGTTGACTGTTTTTTTGTAAAAGTTGGAAGAATACTGTAGTTGACAACGACTGAATCCTCTCATCTGTATGAATAATAAAGCCTATGTTTTAATGCTTTATGACAGAAAGAGAAAATGCTGCAACAATCGGAGTGCCTGCTTCAGGTCCTGATGGTAATGCAAAATCTGGAAGGGGTAATGAAAGTGGTAGAGGAGGGCGTAAAAAGTATGTAAGCCGTATAGGACAATTTATAATTCATTTTTTATATAGTTTATCACTTGTCTGATGCTTATTCCTATGACTTTAAAGTTTAAACTTTGTATTCCCTAAATACTGATTCCTTCCTCTGGCACTCTGCTATGATATTGGTTAATCTCTTACAGTCATATCAGTCCTAGGGATCTCTATGCATAGTGAAACCCCAAATAGTCCCAATTCTTAGAGGATATGAAACCCTAGATCGTCAAGTAATACCAATTTCTGGTATGAAACCCTAGAAGTGAAAAATCTTAATTTGACCTAAATTTTTTAGAGCCTAATTTCGATTTCCAAAACATTGACCATAATGATTAGACTTGTAATCCTTACATATAGTCTTAATAAAATATCAGAAATTCCCTATTGTAATTCCCTATAATTACATTGACATCTTGAATATGTAAGCTTATAATAATTGAGGTGGTATTTATATTTAATTTTATCTACTTTTTCCCATTGTGGATGCATTTATATTGCATGCCTGCAACAATATCAAACATTCAAAAGCAAGAATTAAAAGAAACAATTAGGATCTAATGGATATCGTTTGAATGTCAACTACTTCAGAACACGCCAAACAACACTGGTCACGGCAGCAGGAGCAACAGAAGCACAAAATGCGTCTGCAAATCCAACTGGCATGGAAATAGATTTACCAGTTGATCCAAATGAACCCACATACTGCTTTTGTAACCAAGTTAGCTATGGGGAGATGGTTGCCTGCGATGGCCCTGATGTATGTATTTGCTGTTTTTATTTTTCCTTATATTTATGCCCATTTTACCTACCCCTCTTACATATTTTGATAATCTCTACCTCTTCGAATTTACAGTGCAGAATAGAATGGTTTCATTTTGGTTGTGTTGGTCTGAAAGAAAAACCAAAAGGAAAATGGTTCTGTTCAAATTGTGCAG
Organism: Echinosophora koreensis; assembly: GCA_035048595.1. NCBI lineage: Eukaryota > Viridiplantae > Streptophyta > Magnoliopsida > Fabales > Fabaceae > Echinosophora > Echinosophora koreensis. Next base: position 104,394 of record JAPCYP010000206.1, read on the forward strand.
CAACAAGAAATCGCCGGAGAGGCAAATGAGGTTGACAGAAGAATAAGATTAATGTTAAAATGGATGAGTTTATATTCTTAACATCTTTGGAAAGGTAGTTATTTTGTTTGATGTGTCAGGGCCTTGAAACTTTGCGTATGCAGCTGTCATTGCTCAGGAAAATTTGAAATTACAGGTTTCCAATGTCTTACTGCATCTTATTTTAGTCTATTTAATTCTCTGAAGTCTGAACCATAGAATGGTTCTCTTATTTCATGGTAGATTATCAGGCTTGAAAAGGCAAGAAAAGCCTTGTGTACATGTGGTGTAATGGTGTATTTTGTGTTACGATAGGAGAGTACAAAATACTAGGAGATCTTTTGTTAGGTATGGCCCTTAATTAGGACAGGAATAATGAGTCTTACTAACTGCTATTATAACTACTATTACTAGAATATTATAACTAGTGCTCATTAGTGTGTAATTGCTATGCTTTTGTAACTGTTATTTGTAATTGTTAAATAGGGAGTAGGAGGGAATAGATAGACATTCGGTTATTTTGTGGTGGTTTGGGTAAGGGAGAGATTAGGCTCTCGAATTCCTAGTGGTTCTGTATTCCTTCTCTATATCTCTGTCTCTTTGTAATTTCTATTTCTCTGTACTTATATCTCTGTTTGGGAGAGTTTTCCCTAGAGAATATCTATAATAAACAAGGTATATTCAGTGTATCTATGTAGAAATCAACCAGTTCTATAATCTTTCTCCATGGATTGTTATATCTTTCAGAGAAATCATAATAAGTGGGCTTGACGCTGCATATTAACTCAACATTAAGGTATTAGGTTTATAGGGTTATTCATTTATTAATAGACACTAACCAATGAAGTTGGGCTCTTGCTGAAGCTAAGATTATACTATTAGACACTAATAACAAACAATGGACCCTTAGGCATGGATTGTTCTATTCTACACATAATAAACCGGACCCAAGGCCGGTCCGGTCAACGTATCAGACCGGCTAAGCCTCTGAACCGGTATTGACGTCGCTGACCCAGTCCTGTCGAACCGAAATAACTGGCTGACCCGGTCCGGTTGAACCATCGAGTTAACCCAGTGACCCACACGCGTGCATGCTATCCGAGGATGTCCCACACACGTGCGCCTCTGACCATGGGAAATTCAAAATTTCCATTGGAAACTTCCAAAACTCGCATGTGTGGGGACTCAAACCTAGGTCTTCACGGAAGGCTGCAGCAAGCTTGTCTCTACGCCACGGGTGCTAATCGATATGTGGTTTAAAAATTATATATATATATAACTTACCTATAAATTTATACAATTAATATATGGTTTGCAAATATTATATTTATATATATATACATATACATAACTTACCTATGAGATTGTTGATTGTTATTTAGTTATTTGTGAGCTTGTGTGACCTTGATTGATATTTGTTTAATTAGATAATTTTTTGATGGTAATGATTTTGAATTTGAAGTATGGACATATTGAATTATGTTGTCATATATATAAATTTTTTAGAATTTTTTAATGTATACATGTTCAAACCGAGTCAATCAGTGACCCCCGGTTGAACCAGTGACTCATTAACTCTGTGCCCTGACCAAGTCGATCACCGGTTTGGTTTTAATAACATTGATTGGACACCTGCTTAAGCTAATATTTTACTAAGTTTAAATGAAATTTTAGCACCTATAATTTTCTTTCATTTAGGTTTTGGTCCTTGTAATTATTTTTTTTAGATGCTACTCCCTATATTTTTATTTATTTAGGTTTTTGCCCCTTTGATACAAATATCTTAATAAGTAGAAAGTATAAAGGCCAATTGTTCATGAAAAGTATAAACTAATATCTTAGTAAGTAAAAATTGTAGGATTAAAGCTCAAATGAGTGAAATTATAAGGATTGATATCTTAACGGTAGATACTAAAACCCCAATTAGTAAAAACATAGGGGCCGATACCCAAAAAATTAACCATAGGGACAAAACCCAAAAGGATAAAAACAATAGGGACCAATTTTTTATTTAAACTTGTTATACTATCGGGCACAAATCATCTCCAGTGAGCCCTTGCTTAAGCCATGATTATGCTCTTTAGATGATAATCATGAACTTTGAGCCCTTAAGTATGGATTATCCTATTAGACGGTAACCATAGATATTGAGCTCTTGCTGAAGCATGGATTATTTTATTAAACACTAATCATGAACATTGGGCTCCTGCTTAAGTTAATGTTATATTGTTAAGGGATTTGATATTCCCACCTCCCACTTTGATATTCTCACCTCTCATTTATCAAATATTTTATACTATACCTATTTTACCCTTACCCATTTATTACCCACTACCGTAAATCACTAAATCATATTTCCCCAATTTCCTGCACCCCCGTCTCCTTCCCACCTCATCCCCACCTCCTTCTCACTTTTCCCCTTTCTTTTCTGCAACAGAGACAGCGAGAGAACGAGATAGCAAGCTTCCTTTAGATAGAGAACGAGGATGTAAAATAGAACGAGAGAGGCTTCAAACAGGATGACAACAAGCTTAAAACAAGTTAAATAAGGAGACAAAGAGCAGCGAGGCGATGCAGAGATGACGGGGCAACAAACTAGTTTAAAATGTTAAGTAATTGTTACTAAAAAAAATTAAATTTTAATTTTTACTAAAAAAATTAAATTTAAAACGTTAAATAAATTTAATACTTATGGAAACTAGTTTCCTTAAGGATAAATTTTTTTGACACTTACGGAAACTAGATCCGTAAGTAGAAAGTGAATCCGGACAGAAACTAATTTCCGTAAGTGAAACCAAAAAATTAAAATAAAATTGTAGGTCAACCAAGAAATTAAATAGAATAACATTACCTCTTGTGTCAACTTTCGTCTTCACTGGATCGAGGATGCCAAAGATATACCAAAGAATCTTAAAGCGAGGTGGGAGGAGAATGAAGAACAAAAGAATGAAGAAAAAAAAGAATGGGTGGGTTGGATGAGTGAGGTAAATAAAGGGTTAGGGTTAACAAGAGTATTTAGGGAATAAAAAAAAGTTAGAGGGATAAGAGAGGTGGAAATAGTAATTTATTGGGTGGTAAAATCAAATCCCTTAATACTAATAGTATAATCATAACTTAGGTAAGGATAGGTGTTCATTAGGGTGCTGCTACCTACACCCTCACACATGCTCCATCCACCGCCACACATCTTTTTTAAAAAAATTATTACCAAAATACCCTTAAATAAAAAAATAAAAACCTACCCCCCCCCCTATCTTCTGGAAATTAATTGTTGGAATCTGGATTATTTTTTTCTCTTCAAGTTTTTGTGTTTCGGACAATTAATTGTCGAAATATTCACGACAACTAACTGTCAGAAACACAAAAACTTGAAAGAAAAAAATAATCTGACAATTAGTTGTTGGGAGAGGTAACTATTATATATTCCGGCAATTATTTTTCGGAAATTCAAAAAATATAAATTAAAAAAACAATAATAATCTGACAATTAGTTGTCGGATGCTAAGTGTTGCATATTCTGACAACTAGTTGTCGGTAAGCAAAAATTCCTGAACGATGATGTTCCGATATTTAATTGTTGGTAGGTAAAATAACTTACAAGGGCAAGATAGTCATTTCACACTGGAAATTTTTTAATGTGGGGATGAAAGGAACATGTGTGGGGTGTAGGTAGGAGCACCCCGTTCATTATTAGTTTCTAATGCTAAAAGGCGTGCTTAAGCGAAGCCCAATTCTCATAACTAGTTTCTAAAAGTTTATATGCTCAAGTATGGGCCCAACATGTATGACTAGTCCCTAATAGAATAAATATTTGCTTAACTAAGGGTCCAAGTTCATAATTAGTATCTAGTAGTGTAAACCTTGCTTAATCAAGAGTCAATATTCATGATTAGTGTATAACATTATAATCTTAGTCAACATTTTAATTATTTACAAATCTCAATTATGTTCATGTAATTTATCTATATTGCCTTTTTTTTATTCTATTCCATAATTAAAATAATTATTTATTTCTTTTATGAATTTTAAATAAAAAATATGCATAACAATTTAGGTTCATTTTAAAATAATGACCTCATTGGAATAATGCAATCACAAGACACCGAAAATATTCAATATAATACAAAAATACATTTTCGTATGAAAACATACAAAATTATTCATTGTAAACAAAGTAAAGGAACATGAGTTATTATACATTTAAATATCTGTTTAAATTATTGTTTATAATTTTATTTTTCAATAAATAAAATTACATGTGTTTTTATTATCTATAATTAACCTTACTCTTTTTATATTCATGTCATTATATCTTGAATGTAATTAAGCACAATTTATAAAGAAAAATCTGAGTATTGAATGTTTTTGGCAATGTTGAAATAAATAAAAAAATTCAACCATTTTTTTGTGTCTATGCCTCTAAACCTTCCTGACTTTAGGGCTCGTTTGGTGGTCAGGAAAGGATAGGGACGGATAGGATAAGAGAGGAGGATATGAGTAGGATAGGATATGAGCAGGATAAGCTGTTATCCTATTCGACGTTTGGTGTCCACCAGATAACCAACTGGATAACATTGTAATTTTAGTATGAATTTTAAAATTTTAGTTTTTGTTCTGAATGTTTTCATATTTTATTATATTTAATTTTTTTTTATAATTTTCATTTTTTAAGTTTATATAAAAAGATAAAATTGTCCTTTTGATAAAATTACATATAATATTTTAAAATTTTAAAATATTGTTTAACTTAAATTAATTTTTTTATAATTTTAAATATTCATTTTTAGTTTTTACTTTACATATAGTTAAATAATTAGAATATTTTTTATTTATTTTTTAGTTTTTTACAATAATATACATTAATAAAATTAGCCTTGTGACAAAATAAAATTAATTTTTAAAATTAATTATTAATATTTTTATTATTTTATGTTTTATTATACCTTTTTTGTAACCATATTATATTTTATTATACTTTAATTATTTTATATATAAAATATTTTTATACTTTATTATACTTTAAATCATCTTATCCTATCCTGTTGAGTTTTAACCCAGCTCCCCCTCAGGATAAAATTTTAACTAGATGGACAGGATAGGATAGGTGACAGGATAGACTTATCCTATCCTGCTGGCTCACCAAACAACAGTTTCAGACAAGATATGATAGCTTATCTTATCATGTCTCTCTTATCTGATCACCAAACGAGCCCTTAATGTCTTAACTTTAATATAAGTAACTTTGTAATGAATGAAGAGTCCATCTATATTATCAATTTATCACTATTTTGTAACTCAACTACTCAAGTCAATTTCTCACTATTTCATAAATAAACTACTCAAGTCATGTACATAAAGAACGATGCTATGAACGAGTGAACGATCATGCAAGAATGAACTAAATGAGTTGATGAAGACTGAGGAGACGACAGTATGGGACAAAGGTCAAGCAGACAGGGACAAGGATAAACTTATATAAAGATTGAGAAAACACCTATTTTTCCTCTATTTCTCTCATATTTCTCTCACACCAAATAACACATAAAATCTATTCTATTTCTCACCATTTTCTCTCTTCTCATACACTTTCTCACCTCTTTCTCTCTTCTCATTTTCTTCTCACAACCAAATAAAGCCTAAAGGATGGGTCGTGGATAGAGCAAAAACTTTTGTTATGCACTGCCATAGTTACAAAAGAAGGAATACAAGATCTGAAATAGAAAATTAGCCAACCGATTAAATTTTCTCTTTTTTGTTTCACCTTTTTTTTTATTAAGGCTTTGTTTGTGAGTCTTGTTTAGGAGGGGAAGTAAGGGAAAGGGGAGGTTTATGAGAACCTCTCCCTTGTTTGTGAGTGTAAAAAATTGGAGGAAAAGTTTTTTAGGATTTTAGAAAACCCCCCAAACCCCTCTTCACCTCAATTTTTTGGTTTACCCCAATTTAGGGTTTTTTTTTTGGGGGTTACCCCAATTTTTAGAGGAAAACGAATAATTCTTTTTAATATTAAATTTATTTGTTTTTGAAATGTGCATCAATATTATTTAAAAAAATATTACTAATTATGTTAATTTTCTAAAATAAAAGTAAAATTGTAAAAGTATGTTATAAACCTTCCATTTACTTCCCCTCATACAATATGCACTCTCACAAACAAGGTGAGGGATAATACTCTCCTTCCCCTCCCCTCCCTCTCCTTTCATTCCCCTTTAATCCCCTCCCTTTCCTTACCCTCCAAACTCACAAACAAAACCTAAGAAAAAATCCGATTTATTCCACCCGACCCGACCAAAATTTTGAACGATCTTGACCAATTTAAAGCAACCTTATTTATAGAAACACTCTTGACCTCTGACCAAGACCGAACATAGGTCGGTTCATAGATCAACCTATCTAACTGACCAGTCCAATTTTCATAACCTTGTTAATAAGCAATCTAAGGGCCTGAGGCCAAAGCAACCAGGCCCCAAGTTGATGCCTAAAATTTGAATTGTTGAAATATATGAAAACCACCTTTTAATCGACGACATCACGAGTAACAATGACTTATATTAGATGGTAAAAATTGTTCCAAACACCTTACAATTGGAATTATTTGAATTTTTTAAAGTCACTACCTACATCTTGAATCACTCACTATGATTACATTGATGCCTCCTCACAACAATATAATAATTAAAAAAATAAATGGGTTCAGCACCATTTTGTGTTCCAAGCCCAATTCAAAAGGAAGCTGGTTAATAGTCCATGCCACCCATGCCACCGGGCATAGCTGGAGTCTCTTTTTCATCCTTTGGAAGTTCAGCCACAACAGCTTCAGTTGTTGTCATCAAAGATGACACACTGCACAAAACAGGTGATAAGCAAACATAACACACAAACTCTATCAATATCTACAGAAAATTTCTTAAAAATCTACCTGGCTGCATCAACCAAGGCTGTCCTAATCACCTTCAATGGGTCTATGATTCCAGCTTTAACCATATCAACATATTCACCTAATTGTGAAGCGGGAGAAAAACAAACACAATGACAGAATCAGCAAATAACAGCAGATTCTAATCTCTTTTTAACTGAAATTTGGAGAGTAGACAACCAAGGAAAAAGAAAACAAGGACAACTGACCTTTGGCTGCATCATACCCAAGATCATGATTATCTTGTTCCCATAGTTTGCCAACAACAACAGCACCCTCAACTCCCGCATTTGATGCAATTATGTGAACAGGCGACTGCATTATTATATTTGGGAACATATAAAAGAGTTAGCAACCAATATTGCAATTCAAGCCGAGCTATTCTAGATCCTAAAGGAAAATCTAGTCCATAATATTGCAGACTGAACACTGAATACTATTCAAAATGTAATGGAGGGGCTAAACAGGAACTAAGCAAGATTACATAAAACACTGACCTTTAAGGCATTTTGGATAATCTGGACACCAATCTTTTGATCAAAGTTAGCAGTCTGAAGTTTATCCAACTCTTTTGATGCATAGAGAAGAGCAACACCACCACCTGCAAGAATAAATTAAAGTCAGATCTGATTTGAAGTTGTAAAAAGTAACTATGAAACTGCCTGAGTTGAAAATTTACCTGGTACTATGCCCTCCTCTACAGCTGCCTTAGTCGCATTTAAGGCGTCTGTCACTCTATCTTTCTTCTCACTAACTTCAGCCTCACTGGCTCCTCCAATCTGCAGAAGTGCAGTTTCAAATGTTACTTTAGTCGTTACAATTTACAGTATTTTATTAAGACGTTCGCCAGGGAAAAAACCACTAACAGGCAGGGTGAACTTAAGTAGGCATACCTTAAGCACTGCAACACCTCCAGAAAGCTTGGCTAATCTTTCCTGTAACTTTTCCTTGTCATAATCTGAAGTGCTATTTTCAATTGCTGACCTAATCTGTTTTGTAAAAATTAATCACAAGAAACAAGTTGGATGCATCATTAAACAGCCAAACCAGTCATTGGACGAAAATAGAATACAAGCATGGTAAAACCAAATCCAGTAGGAGATCAACTCAAACCTGCTCACATCTTTCTTCAATCCCTTTTTTATCACCTGCTCCGTCGAGAATGACAGTGTCATCCTTAGAAATTGTTACCTAAAAAAATTAAGAACCATAGTTACTTGCCTGCATTAGACCTAGATATTATCAGGCAAAGAATAGAGGAGAATGCAGTGAAAATTATTCCAAGCTTAAACATGAGCGGTTACTCAAGGAAAGCCAACATCCTCCATAAGAACCACCCAGTAAAGAACGTTAACTGAAAATGTGAATCAACATTCCAAGGTTGATTAAAATGCTAAAACAAATTTAGCTAAAAGCTTACCTTTTTGCATGTGCCAAGCATCTCCAGATCCACTTTTTCAAGATTCATGCCAAGCTCTTCAGTGATAAGCTAAGTGGATAAAGAGAATGTATCATTAATAGGTTCACAAGATAAGATTTGATGTGGTAGTACTAGTAATCCCGAGAACAGGAAACTTACAGCTCCTCCTGTAAGAACTGCAAGATCTTGGAGACCTGATTTCCTATTTTCGCCAAAACCAGGGGCTTTAATGGCACATACCTACAGTCAAGCGCCAGATATGACATCAAATCAGTAAAATAATCTAGATTTTAAGGAACCTAACAACTAAAATTAAAGCTAAAGGTGGGCCAAACAAACCTTAATTCCAGCACGTAGCTTATTTAGAATAAGAGTTGCCAGTGCATCACTTTCCACATCCTCAGCAACAATCAATAAAGGTCTTTGTCGCTGGAGATAAGTAGGTGTGAGCCAATATCAATAATCAATAATTTAAAATTTAGTGCATAAGAAAGCGGATGATGCTGCTCACCTTCAAGGCCAACTCTAATACTTTAACTACAGCATTTATACTTGAGATTTTCTTCTCATGAATCAAAATGAGAGGATCCTCAAGTTCCTGTAGGCACAACAAACAGCACTGTTAAGTATGATAAATCGTAAAAAACAAGAGGTCCGCGGCCACAACATTTCATAAAATTCGTTGGAAATTTTTATAATGTTGTGAAGCATAGAGAAGAAGAGAAAACATACACATTTCTGGTTCTTTTGGTTTGTTATGAAATAAGGAGATATGTATCCCCTGTCAAGCTTCATTCCTTCAACAACTTCCAACTCATTGTATAAAGTCTTGCCATCCTGAAATGATTGATCAGTTAAATATCAGAGGAAGCAGAAATGCATGACCATTTTGAAGTTCGGGATAGAGGGATAGTAGGAGACAACTTTATGGTGGACAGCAAACATGGAATATAGAATCATGCATGAAAAAGAGAATGGAAAGATCAGAATACTTCAGAGGTCGGGAAGTCTCATGGAACATTACATTCACAAGAAAGAGATATCAAACAAAACCCACCCCACCCCCACTCTCGCAACAAAGAAAGTAATACAAAAAAACAATAAGTATCATATGCTGATCATATAAAAAAACTTACTGAGATAGTGATTACTCCCTCTTTGCCAACTTTCTCCATAGCTTTTGCAATTAACTCGCCAATTTCTCTCTCCCCATTAGCTGATATTGTCCCAACCTATCAATGAAATTTAAAAATAGAAAGTTCAGTTAAAACTCAGTCCTTATTGGTGTCTCCTGCAATAAGCCAAGAGTGCTTTAACAAAAGTTTGATCCACAAACCTGCGCTATTTCTTCAGATGTGCTAATCATCCGTGCTCTGCTTTTCAAGTTTGTCACCACAGCATCAACAGCCATGGTTATACCACGCCTCAGGTCCATTGCATTCATTCCAGCTGCAACTGACTTGCAGCCTTCGGTAAATATTGCTCGGGTAAGGACAGTAGCACATGTGGTTCCTGTCAAACATTTGAATGCCCTCTCATTATTCTGTCATGGTAACATAACAAAAATAATTGCATAATATTGGCATGCCGACAGTATTTGGTCTTCTAACATTTATAGCATGTTCTAAGAAGAAAGCCAAACCAATTTCCCAACCATCACAGAATCATGAAGTCTAGCATTATGTAAATAACAAAGTAGTCAATGGTGAAGACTGCTTACCATCACCAGCCACATCATTGGTAGCATTTGCAACCTGCTTTACAAGACTGGCACCAATGTTCTTAACTTTATCCTTGAATTCAATGCTCTTAGCAACAGTTACTCCATCTTTTGTCACTTTAGGGGCACCCCAACTTTGCTCAATCACCACATTACGCCCCTAAAACAGAAGAAAATTGACATCAACAATCACGAACACCAACTCAAGGATGGAATCATAAATATGCAAAATGAAGACCCAAAAGCAACAAATCCGCATTAACACTGTTTAAGGAGAATGGTTTGAATAGTGGTGCTTTTGCGGGATCAGCAAACATATTACACATACATTTAAATTTCCATTTCTTCCAACCCTCTCCCCCTTACTATACCCAATACCCACCTTAACCATAGACAACTTTCACCATCAGACACTATCACTAATCAATCAATTTAAAAGATAAACTATGGATTGAGCAGTTACCTTAGGACCCATGGTTACTTTGACAGCATCAGCAAGCTCTTCAACACCCTTGAGCATCAGAGCCCGAGCCTCCACGCCAAATTTAATGTCTTTGGCCGCATAATTTCTGCTCCAACCCAACCTACTTCCAAACTATAGCATGCAACAAAAAGAACAAGAGAACAAAAAGTCAGACCATTCGCCAATAAAAAAAAATTCCATTAAAAGAACTAGTGTTTCACCTGTTGGCTGCTGTTCCTAGCAATCCTGCAACCAAAAAGAACAACATTAATTTACAAGAAGAACAAATACATTGTTCCAAATCAAGTGTTAGCCTCCAAACAATGAAACACTCAAGCACAAAAAAGTAACCAACAAATAAGCATCCAACATGTCAGGATCTAAAACACCAATACCCAAAATAATAATATTTAACAAAATTCAATTTTGATGCATATTCCAAAATTTTCTGTGTGACCCAGATGAAAAAAATTAACTTTCTCTCTGTGACACAGAGAAAGGTTGGATTGGGGAATGACTAACCTAGCTTTAGAGGCGAGGCTTGAAGCAAAGCGGTACATAATTGAAGAGGGAGAGTGAAGAAGCAGAGAAGAGAGAGAGAAACTGGAAAAGCGAAGGGAAATGGGAGTGAGGTGGGTGGGTGTTTTGAAATGGAGGAGAAGGGTCTAGAAGAACAGAAGAAAGCGGCTTCTAGGGTTTAGGGTTTTATGGTTTAAACCTTCTCTACGTTGTTAACGGGTCGCTGGCTGAGCTGGTTTACTTTTATGGTTTATTTATTAATTTATTAATTATTAATTTATTAATTTATTAAATTAATTTTTATTTATTTATTTCCCGTACTACTATACTATACTAGGCTAACTTGCCAGACACGAAATAGCATGCAGATTCCACAAGTTTACTTCTATTTTGTTTGAGTTTAATTTGGATGGATGGTTTTGCGTAATGATTTTTATATTGATATTCAATAATATTTTGATAAATTAATATCATTGTAATTTTTCTTTCTTAGTTATTAAAATAAAGACTTAATTGCACTTTTGATCCCCAAAGTATCATGATTGTGCAATTTTTGTCCCTCTGATTCCAATTGTGCCAACTAGGTCACCAAGTATCACGATTGCGGAAGTTTGGTCCCCAGATACCATGATTGTGCAATTTTTAATGTCAGTAGCCTACGTGACATATGAGACATATTTGACACAGTGAGTCCAACTTAACAGCTTACATGACATTCCTATATGATAAGTGTGAGGTGTCAATGGTGCCACATAGGAGGAGGAAGGCTTTCGAATTCCAGGAAGGTGATCATGTGTTCTTGCGAGTTACTCCAACAACTGGGGTTGGTAGAGTGATGAAAGCGAAGAAACTTACTCCCAAATTCATTTGCCCTTACCAAATTCTAAAAAGAGTTAGTGAAGTTGCTTACACAATCGCTTTACCACCTTTCTTGTCCAATCTTCATAACGTGTTTCATGTGTCACAACTTAGAAAATACATTCATGATCCTAGCCATGTGATAGTACCCGTCACAATTCAGTTGAAAGAGAACTTGACTTTTGAGGTACTACTACTTCGAGTTGAGGATCGAAGGGTGAAGCAGCTAAGAGGGAAGAAGATTCCCTTGGTTAAAGTTGTTTGGAGTGGGGCTACTGAGGAAAGTGCTACATGGGAGCTAGAGAACAAGATGATGGAGGCGTATCCGCACCTTTTCAATCGAGGTGAGTAGAAATTTCAAGGACGAAATTTTTATAAAGGGGTGGAATTGTAACACCTCGTTTTTCGTAAAGTCCTTAAACGATGTTATATGTTTTGTATATGTTATAAAGGGCTAAATGGGATTTAAAAGCGGAAACCCCTTTCTGTTGCATGAGCACGGCCGTGCTCATGTACCAGCACGCCCGTGCTTGTTTGGCGTGTTCAGTGGCTGCCTCAGCCACAAGCACGGCAAGTTACGAGCCCGTGCTCGAGGTCTGATGCTTATATAAGAGAGTTTTATAGAGGGTTACGAGTTAACCCTCATTGTGACACTTTTAGGAATCCTAGTGCGGCAGAAAACATCCGTTTACCCCTTTCCTTCGAACTCATCATAGTTCTTGGGTTTCTTGCCGTCGTTGGGAGAGAAAGTGCAAGTTAGTGTCAATAAAGGTAAACTGGTTATCCTTCTCTTTAATCTTCTTTTCCTTTTTGTGATTTGGGATTAATTGGTTACCCTTTTGTGTTGGCCAAGGCTTGGGAAGTTCGTCGAGCCGCATGAGGGAAACTGAGTAGAGTCGCTTACGTTGGTGTTAAGGGGAATCTTCATACCAGGTATGGGGAGAATGGATAGTATGAACATGTAGGCATTGGGGGTAGCGTAAGATGAAGGGTTAACCCATGACCCTATTGCTTGCTATTTGTTTACTTACTATCCTATTCATAATGTTATATGCTTAACTGTTATTGGTATGCCTAATTATGTATTGTATTTGATGATGCCATGCTTGGATCGATGATGTCATGATGATGATGATGTTATGCTTTTGATGATGATATTGCCATGGATGATTGACTTAGCTGTTCGGTTGATGTTAATAAGACATTAAAAGATGTTAATAATGATGAATGAAATTAAGGGATACATTCCCAATTATTCATAAGACACGAACCGTAGTAAAGAGAAGTGAGATTATTGCTCAAAGGTTTAGTCTAAACCATAGGATTGATTCTTGAGCGTTTTAGGGACATTAATAATGAAGTTGGGATTAAAGGATTAATTCCCCCATGAAGCTTAGCCAGGGTTCTTCAACCCTTCTGCCAAAAACAGTACGGCCATGCTCCAGTAGGCACGGTTGTGCTCAATAGTCAGCATGCCCGTGCTCCCCTACTCATAACAGAACGCCAAAGACAGAAACAGGGGTGTTTCACCCCAATTGTTCCCAATGACAAAATAAGACACCAAACGAAAAAAATGAAGTTGACACAGGCAAACACAAAAAGGGGGTTGAATTGTGTTTGTTAATAATTTTCAAAAACAACCTTTTTCAAATAATTTTATTAAGCAGAAATTAACTAAGCAAGCACACAGAAAATGATCTTTAAAAGGTTAACAATCTCAAGTTCAAATCCCCACAGTTAGCATAAACAAAATACTGTAAAAGATAGGGAAAGAAGAATCACACAAGTGATTTATACTGGTTCACTCTTTTCCAATCGAGAGCTACGTCCAGTCCCTTCTACCTGAAGGTTTTCTCCACTATTCTCCAAAATAGATTACAAGTATTCAACACCTCTTCAGGCTAGAAGTATTCTTTCTCTACCAAGCCTCTTCAGGCTCTAACTCTAACAAAGAGATTTACAGATTTGATCTAAGAACTCACTAGGTGTGAGAGTATGAAAGTTTAAGATCAGTGAGATTTTACAAGTAAACTTGTTCAACGATTTCTGCAGAGTTTTTGCACTTTGATATATTGAGTCTCTTATCATGTGTTGAGGTTCTTCCAACATTTATAGAATGAGTGCTTGTCTGTCTTGTAATTCTTCAACAGTCTTGAAATTGTATCCGTTTAGGCATAGCATTAAATACTAGGATTCGTTAGGACTGATAGCTTGATATGTTTCATGGAGAAATGCTCTTGATTATTAGAGGAATGCTCAAAGTAGAGCTGTCACTTCCCTGTTGCATCGAAGTTGCTTTCTAACTTTCCATCTTTGTACTTTAGATTATACTTTACAGCAATATAGATGTCAGAATACAAAGGTTTATGTTCTCGATGGTACTATGTTCTTATTCAAAAGGAACAAAGAGTAAACAAAGAAGCATCAAAAGAAAGAGACATATACTCTCTTGAATTAAATATTCAATCATTTGAAATAAATACGCTTAAGCTTTAGACGAGTTTACTTGTAATAGCTAGTAGACGTGCAGGTCTTTGGACGTGCAAGATTAACTTATCAGCAAGACGGGCTCGTCTATTGATATTGCAAATATAGACTCTTGTCTAATTCCAAGCCTTTGGACTTATTATACTCAATAGCTCGTCTACTAACGTGGCGTCTAGTGAGACAACTCGTCTATTATCAAGTATTTGGACTTGATGTTTTTCTGAAGGTTATTTTATTGGCTCGTCTACTTAACAATTCTTAGACTCCTCTAGCGAACATTACCTTACCCAATTATAAGATCTCGTCTAGCAATATCATAGCAGATTTAGAATTTTACCATGAATTGCAGACTTGTCTAGAGGATCAACATAGAATCTGATACTGCAATAGTATAAATATATATCTCCTCTTGTTATCATAACTTAGAAATCTTACAAGCCTTTAATTAAACAAGTTAGATCTCTGACAATACTTTGTCATACAAATTTAACTTTTTGTTAACATCAAAACTTAAGAGATTATTTAAGCCAAAAACCATTTTGGTTCTAACAATCTCCCCCTTTTTAATATGATAAAAACTAATTAAATTTGAGTGAGCAAAGTCTAAGAGAGCTACAAAGCTCCCCTTAAGACAAGGCATTCAAACTTAAATAGAAAATCAGCAACACATATCATATATATCTTATAAAAAACAGCAATCTTATCATCAGATCATATTAAACAGAAATATGCAACAAGACAAAATAATATGCATATGCCATCAGATGCTTATACTTGTAAACCAAAAACTGACTTTTTGTATAACTTTGTAACTTTAATTTTCAATTCCTTTCTCCCATTTTTTTGTCATCAGACAAAAAAGAAACAGGAGTGGACCATCATTGTCAGTTAAAAAGGGAAAATAAAACTAAGAAGAGGGTGAGGTGGTTGAGGAGGGTCTTGTTTTGGTGGAGGTGGAGGAGGTTGAGCAGGTAGATTATGACTCTGTTGGAAACTTGTGAGAATGCTCATCATCTGATTGATTAGCACATTGGTTGGAGTCAATGCTTCTGCAACTTGTTCCTTCACCTGTTCCTTGACCTCTACTTTCACTTTCTCCTCTACTATTTTGCCTATGATTTCTGCAAAATTAGGAGGCAGTGAAGGTCTTGAGCTTTCAGCACTATCATGTACGTTTGCTTGACCTTGAAAGATGCTTAGTGCTCTAGAATGTTGAGGTTGATCATGTGGTTGGATAACTGCCAGAGCCAGTGGTTGAGATGAGTGCTTTCCAGAAGTACTTTGTCTTGGAGCAGACTCACCAACTTCCTCATACCCAGTTACTAGTTGAAGTATCAGCATTCATATCTGGTCCATCAACTATAATCTCTTCAATCTGCTCTGAAGATTCTGCTGAAGCTTGAGGTGTTGGATTGGGAGTGGGCAAGTTAGGTTCCCAGTGGACGGGATCTTCTTCATAGATGGAACTGATGAGAGGCACAGCTAAGACATCTTTATGAATGAAGTTCCTGAACTCAAAGAAGAAGTTTGTCTTCTTTCTTCATTACTCAAACTAGAAGAAGATGCTTTTTGAGTACAAGTCAAAATATGACTTCTCCAAAAGTCAACTGCAACATCATCATCTATATCCTCAATAGGTTATGACATCTAGAAATCCAATAAATTCTGATCAACAGAGGCATCAGTATCAGCTTGAATTATGCAGGAGTTGTCAGCTAGCATCTTCTCAGTATTCCTTTGCTTTTTCAGATCCTTATCCTTGTTCAAGTCTATCATCGGCAGTCTTGGACAAATCATATAAGGTCTCACTCCAATTCTTGTTTTCTTCAAGGTGTGAAACAGCCAGGTTGGTGGAACAAAATTGGCAGCTCTAATGTATCTAGGGAGCTTAAACTCAGCCTTCAAATGAGCACACATGATGTGATCCACAACATCAGTAGCTTTGCCATACTCCCTGGGATGCTTAAAGGTCATCCATTTTGTCTCTCTGTCCAATATAAAATGTGGTCTCCCATAGGTTCTTGACCTTCTGTACACAACTGACTCAGCTTTGGCTTTGTAAGGGTCCTGAGTCCAGTCAGGTATAATATGCCTGTTGACACCTTCTGTGAGAGGTTTGAAGGGAGGGAATTTGATGAGATTGGGGTAGATATTTCTTGGTGGGAAATTTTGTAGTGGGAGATGTATGAGAGCATGTCCAATTTGATTGAAAAGGTTAGATGGAAGTGGACCCGTTGGTTCATATGGTATAGGTGCATGCCATAGGTGTATGTTGGTTCAGGTTTATACTCATACTCGGGTAAAGGATAGAATGGTCTGGTTGATTCAGGTTTAGGTTCATGTTTGTGGTAGAGTATTCTCCAGTCTCTTTTGACTTTGGCCCAGCTTTCAGCTTTGCCATCATAGAGAACTGAAGGGTCAGTGTAGGGAAAGACTGTTTTTGGTAATTTGGGAAATGGGGCACCAGGGTTAATCCCTACATCATCTGGTTGATTGAACCAGGGATCATCTGCAGGTATTATGGATTGGAAATATGGTCTATTTGGTGAGGTTTGGACAGGTGAGTGAGCTGGTGAGGTTATTTGTGGTGATGTGGTTTGTGTTTCAGTGTCAGGTTGTGTTGGTAGTGTGGGTTTATACACATCAGTGTGGGGTGATTGTGATGGTGGTAACACAGATAGTGCAGGTGCAGTAGTAGTATCAAAACTTTGAACAAGAGCATCAACTGCTAACTGTACAGGGTCATTATCAGGGATGCTTACCTCAGTAGCCATGACAGACTTGGCCTTCCTCTGAGGTTGTCTTCTCCTTGTTGGGATAGTAACAGCATCAACATCAGACAGCTTCTGCTTTTTCAGAATGGCACCAATTGGGACATTGTCCTCATCATCCTCATCCTCGTCCTCATTGTGATACATGACAATCCTCCTTGTCCTTTTCTGAGTTGGTGCAGGTTGAGGAACAGCAGCTTGTTCCCTTATCACAATGCCAGCAACAGTAGGCCTCTTGGCAACAGGCTTCCTTGCAGCAGTGGTCTTCCTTCCTACTGTCTTCTTTCTTAGCCCTAGAGTCTCAGCATTGTTGAGCTCCATTTGTTCTTCTTTTATCTTCAGCCTTTCTTCTTCTTTAGCAAGTTCAACCTGAGTAACAGTACTCAGCTTCATATTTGTGAGGTTCACCTTGCCAAAAACCAAAGCAGACATGCCTTTCTCCTTTAGTATCAAGGCTTGTTCTTCAGGGGATTTGGCTTCTAAGAAGGCATACATTTGTTGAGCCTTGAAGATCTTGGATAACAAGTAACAAAAAGGAATGGAATTTCCCTTCTCCCTGTTAGATATAGTCTCTAAATCTTCCAAAAAGAATATGTGGAAGATTGATCTTGGTTTCTGTTACAAGATTGCACAAACAAAACTTGTGTAGTGCAGATAGGTTGTTCTTAGACCCAATCTTGTGCAGAACCGTCTTGTTCAACATCTGATGAAGGATTCTAATCTCATCCTTCATCTCCACGGCTTTCAATGAGTGAGTCCTAACCTTGTCAGGCCTCATCAGAAGAGAAGCAATGACCTCTGGTCCACCCAGGTCTTGCTCCCAGGTAGCAGCAATCATTAATCCCTCTTGGGCACAGTTGATAGCTTCAGAGATGGTTTTCTCAGACACCACCACTCTCCTACCCAGCACAGTAGCATATACCTCTGTATCTGTAATTTGAGGGTTTCTCCAGAAGGCCCTAATCAAGTCGGGGTACACAGAAACCATCTCCACGAAGAGACCATCTCAGCCAGCAGCATTGATGTACTTGCTTACATCAACATTATACTCTTTCAGAATCCCGAACTCAAAGTGGTATTCGATACCAATGTTTAGCTTAGTGACATCATAAGTTGAAGAAGAAGCCATTGTTGAAGATTGAGAGTTGGGGTTTGGAGACAGGGAAAACAGAGTACACAAGTATTCAAAGAGAAGAGGTTGTGAAAGGTTTTTCAGAGGGAAATGATATCACTTAAAAAGATTTCGAATGTGAAGAGTTTTCCCAAAAAAATTAATAAAAAAATAAAAATAAAACGTGTGAAAAAGGATGTAATGAGTACTGATGCAGCATAGTTTTTTGAAACTATAAAAAGGCTATTTATGGGATTGATGGAAATAACTGACTCAGCAAGAGAATATTATTAAATATGTCTTGGACATATATTAATGCAAATCTAACTAATAGATAGCATATACGAGTCAGATAAAGAGCATGCAAATAGTTAATGGACTCGATGCTTATTGGACGCATTTGAGCAATAGACGCGACAAGCATTAGACGCATAATCAATCCACACAAATTATATTAAGATGCTTTCTAATAAAAATAAATCTGTCCTCAGCAAGAGGTTTAGTAAAGATATCTACCCATTGATGGTCAGTATCTACAAATTGTATATCAATAATACCTTTTTGCACATAATCTCTAATAAAGTGATGTTTGATCTCTATATGCTTAGCCCTTGAATGCAGTATTAGATTCTTAGATAGATTAATTGCAGCAGTATTATCAAACATAAGTGGAATACTACTTACAAACACATTGTAGTCCTCCAATTGATGTTTGATCCATAGAAGTTGTGAGCAGCAACTAGTAGTCGAAATATACTCAACTTTAGCAGTTGATAAGGAAATAGTAATTTGTCTTTTGCTTGGCCATGAGATTATATTAGCTCCAATGAAGTGGCATCCTCCACTGGTACTTTTTCTTTCAATTCTGTCTCCAGCATAGTCAGCATCACAAAAACCAACTAATTTGTAATCACCATTTTTCTTAAAGCACAAACCTAGATTAGTAGTACCTTTTAAATATCTAAATATTCTTTTAACTGCTGATAAATGAGATTCTTTTGTATCAGATTGAAAACGAGCACAAAAACATACACTGAACATTATGTCAGGTCTAGACGCAGTGAGATACAAGAGAGATCCTATCATACATCTATATACCTTTTGGTCTACCTTTTTATCTTTATCATCTTTGTTCAGTATGGACGTGGGGTGCATAGGAGTGTTCATTGGTTTGCAATCATCCATCTTGAATTTCTTTAGAAATTCTTTTGTGTACTTAGTTTGATGGATGTACACCTCGTCCACTATTTGTTTAACTTGAAGTCCAAGGAAGAACTTGAGTTCTCCCATCACGCTCATTCCAAATTGTTTCTGCATAAGCTTAGAAAATTCTTTGCATAGAGATTCATTAGTAGCACCAAAGATTATGTCATCAACATATATTTGAACAACAATAAAACTGGACTTATTGGATTTTCTAAATAAGGTTGTATCAACCTTTCCTCTACTGAATCCATTGTCCATTAAGAATGAACTTAACCTTTCATAACAAGCTCTAGGAGCTTGTTTAAGGCCATATAAAGCTTTCTTTATCTTATATACATGTTCGGGTTGGGTTTCACTTTCAAAACCCGACGGTTGCATAACATTCACTTCCTCACTAATAACACCATTTAGAAAAGCACTTTTTACATCCATTTGATATAGCATAATATTGTGATGTGTGGCAAATGATATGTTTGTTCTTGATGTCTAAGTTCATGTTTTGGGAAGTTTAGCCTTAGAAAGGTTCAATCCTTTTAGAGTCCTAGTAACTTGTTTCACTGTTTTGGCCATATCTTGAGTTCTAGATGTCCGATTGAGGTAATATTGAATGCG
The DNA here is from genome assembly GCA_035048595.1 of Echinosophora koreensis. Classification (NCBI taxonomy): domain Eukaryota; kingdom Viridiplantae; phylum Streptophyta; class Magnoliopsida; order Fabales; family Fabaceae; genus Echinosophora; species Echinosophora koreensis. Next base: position 124,492 of record JAPCYP010000206.1, read on the forward strand.
TTGGAAAGCTTATAGAATTATCTACAAGTCTTATATCAGGTGTTATGGCCAAATTCAGGTTCTAAGGCCTCGTCCCGTGAACATTTGCTCGCCCCGCGAATCTAGCAAACAGATTTTGGAGTTCTCTAGTTCGCCCCACGACATCTAATATGCACTCTCTAAAAAAGGTGCATCTAGCACCACTTCCTAAATTCCATTTTATCCCAACCTCTAATTATGAAATTGCTTTTCTACCCTTACCCCTTTCCACCCAATTAGCCACCAACCACTACTGTCCTAACCCCACCATTCCTGAAAGCTCCCCAACATTGGATCCTAAAATTACTATAACCGCCACCCATCACCATCATCCCCCACTCTCGTCCCTTGCCACCACCACCCCCCATGGAATCTGATGACAGTGAGGTGCTGATTTGAGAGGGTCGATTTATGTTGCTGAAACCCATCTGTTTGGTGACATAGGATTTGATAATCAAATCAAGGTGGGGCAGAAGAGTGGTGGTGGCAGTCAGATTTGCAAATCAGAGATCGATTTTGAGGGCTTTTTAGTTTTTGAATCAATTTGTGGAGCAAAGCACTGAGCCACCATTGAAATATCTCTCATTGTTTTATTATTTGTTCTCCTACATGAATTTCATAGTCAGGAGATTTGGAAAAGGCACAACTTGGTTTGAAGCATAGTTAGAGCAAAGCAAAGGTCAAGTTTAATGTTAATTGAGTTGACAAATCGAAGATGGAGCTGAGATGGAGAAGGGTGCGGTGGGAATGGGGATGTCGATAAAGACAAGGATAATATAGTCATTTTATCATTTTTAATCTTTTAAGCTCAACCATTACTTTATTTATTAATAAATGTATGGTTGTGATTGAAGGAGCATGATGCACCAAAGTTATGAGGGTGCATACTAACATTCACCCCTAAACAGCCCCAAATGACCTAAACTCATATTTATTTATACTATAAGACTCGGCCTAAACCCTAATTCTCACATTGTTAACCTCAGAAAAATTGTCTCTCTTCATCTTTCTTGAATTTCCTTTGAAACTTTTGAATTCTCCCTAAGGTTTACAATCCTTCAATCCTTGTTTTGGGTTGTTCTTCATCAAGAACAGGGTGTTTGATCTTGGAATTGAAGGATAGATTGGTTCTTTCAGGTTCTAATCAAGGTAACTTAGTGAATCCTAGATTCAATCCCTTTTCTTTTAAGTTCCTTAACTTAAGAATTGAATACCAATCTTTTCATGTGTTTCCTTGACTAAGCGTTGGAAGCATAAGGAGGAATCAAGAGCGGACCCTCGTTTCTCTTACCCTTAGGACGTGCTTTTCGTCATACCATGTAGGGGGGGGGGGGGGGGGGGGGGGGGGGGGAGATGATCATATCATATGCGAATTGGAATGAGATTGAGATGTTTGGGGTTCCCATAATCCCTTTAGTTCTCGAGTGATTTGTTATTACCATTGTTGGAGCAATGGCTTGAATGGTTGTGTGCTATGATTATTGTATCGACTTTATTGTATGATTATAATATCATAAAGTGTGTATGTGTTGCTATAACGTTATAATCATGTATGGTATATTTATGAGGTGCATTGATGATATTCCATGTTGTGCATTGGTGAGATTAAAATAATAAAGGTACGTGTTATAGTGACTATATTAGGATTGAATAAAGAACATAGTTTTAGGTTGATTGGCACCCCATAATGAATGAGCTGTTATGAGAGGTGAGATTAATGAATATTGGTTTAGTTTGGAACACATAGGTATGATCATTGAGAGATAGGATAATTGGCATAGAGAGAACTCAGCAAATTCTTAAGGTCATCCTGAATGATTGTGTGTTATAGTTATTATATTGAAATTATCGCATGAGTAATGAGTGTAAGTATGTTGCTATAATGATGTTATGAATATGTATGAGTTACCATGGGTGATATAGTGTTTGAAAATGTTACTATGATGATGTTTTGATTAGTTTTAATCATGAACTATATGACTATTGGTTAGTATTACAAGATATGAATATTAAGTTATATTTAAGGATAAATGTATGTGGACTGTGATTGTGACTATAATGGGATGTGATGTATGTTTGTGTGTGAGACCCAGCTCTAAGGAGCCTGTGATGGGTACTCAATTGTGAATGTTTGTGTGTGAGACCCAGCTCTAAGGAGCCTGTGATGGGTACTCAATTGTGAATGTTTGGGTGTGAGACCCAGCTCTGCAAAGCCTGAGATGGGACTCAGCTTTGAGTGGCCTGATTTTGGACCCAACCATGGAATGGCCTGAGATGGGATCCAGCCGCGAAGAGCCTGTGATGGGACCCAGCCCCGAGAGAGCCTGTTGTGGGTGCTCAACTGTGTGTATCATGAGAGTCTGTGTGGACATTGTATGTTATTGATTGTATCGGATATTGTATGTAAAATATGATGAGATGATGTATAATATTTTAAACTGTTATGAGATGATATGACTTGAATTGAGATTATGGTTATATTATGCATGTGGGTGTATAGTACTGTTTATGTATATGTATGTGTGTATACACTTGTGACACTCTCTACCCCGCATGTGTTTATAACAACATAAAAGGGAACAAGAATAAAAAGAAAAACACATGCATATTATTTCATAATAATAAAAACCATGGGTAGAAGATACCATATGAACAAAACGTCTCAACACGGAAAAAATAAAACAGGTTAAACATAACTGAAAAACATAACATAAAAGCGTAAACCCAACCCCGATTTCACATTACAGAGCTGGTAACCTCGGATAAACAAAACTAAACAAAAGGAAAATTCTAAACTATGAGTAAGCGACTCCTCAGAGTCACTCCTCAACCGGCTGCTCACAGTCCTCTACATAAAGAGATACATGCAAAGCAAACAACAGAAAACAGGGAGTAAGAAATTGATATATAAACATAATAGCAAAGGAGCAGTTAGCAAGATGAGAATACATCACATGTAGATATAGCATATTAAATCATAACAACATCTAGCATATTAGCATCATTCACACCATCTCAATCAAAGTATGCTATGCAATGCAGTGCTACTCCACTACTCTGTCGGAATTACATATCCACATTGACCATTAAGCACCAATGCCGGCAATTCACCAAACCATGGGGTGAACCCCTTGGATAGCCGATGCACCGTACTCTAAGATGAACCACCATGTGGGGCCACGATTCAGCTAACTCTCGGATGAATTACCAGATCACCTTAATCTTGGACCACCTCCCCTATGCTGCACTTCCCCCCACTAACATCTTCAATGCGTGAATGCATGAGCAACAACAACAAACAATCAAACTGCCACCTCCACTTTGGTCAATAAGCATCAAAGTTTAGCACCATCAACACCTTGACCAATAAGCATCAAGGTTACTTTGACTAATAAGCACCAAAGTATAACAACGTGCAGTAACACATCGTTACTGACTTAACCATCATAACGTTTGTGTTTAATTATCTTCATTAAGTCTTCATTTAATATGCAAGAAAATAGGCAGGTACTCATTATCAGTCAATATACAAAAAAAAAAAAAAAGGCAGCTACTCATCATTACTGAAGATGCAAAAAAATGGACATGTTCCACAGATATCTCAAAAGTGCTCATGTTTAGAAATATCATTTAGTTTTGATGTGTGTTATCAATTTTGTAGAAGATAACTGAATTGAAGTCAAATCCTCATATGCAAGATCATCAAGCTGAGTATCACATGTCATCTCTTAGCTGGGGTTAGAGATCCTAATAAACCAGAATCATAGTCAGCTGTTGCAGACATAAATTGCTGTACAGTTAAACAATGCAAATTAAATCATATTACAGCTAAGTAAGAATCACAAATCAATGATATATCTTAATATCTTTACTTACACTGTCATACAAGTCATCCATTTTATGTCTAGAACAGACCGATTTTCCTTTTTCAGTTGTAGCAGAATCCTAAAAGAGAAATAATGTATTAAATCTGATACGGATATTGGATTCTAAACAAAGGAAACAATTGTTTAAATTAGATACAGATATTGTGTTCAAAGTTGATATTAGGGGTGGACAGATTGGGCCGACCCGATCCGAACCCGAGCTATCCGACAAGAAAAAAACAAAACGGGCGGGTTTGGGCGGTTGGGCGGGTCACACGGGTGTGGTTCTCGGTTTCATACGGGCTATCACGGTCGGGCCCGGGTGTAAAAATACAAACCCATCGGTACCCGGACCCGACCGAATCTTAAAAGATATTAATTTTTTTTAACTCTGATTCTGCTTTAATATCATTGGCTGGCTCAGGATTTTCTTTAATCTCATTGGCTCATCCCTTATCCATATCTCTATTCTTATCTCATCTCTTTAATTTCTCAAAACTCTCACCCTCTCTCTCGTACGTTTCAACCTCACCATCTCTCATCTGATAAAAAAATTTCCACCATCTCTCAATCTTCTCTCATCTCATTGTCAAGAACATTTCTCCCTTTCTCCTCTTAGTAACCACCATGTATTCAGATCTCATTCGACCTCTCAGCCCCTCTCTCAATCTCTCACTCCACCACCTGATTCGACCCACCGTCATCGTCGACGGCTTTGACAACCACTGTTCGAGACACAGCTCCGCCTCTGTCCAGATCCACCATGCGTGCCGGCTCAGAACCTGGATCTGATCGCAACCGCCTTGCTCATGCTCCGCGAATTCCATTCTTCTTTGCACCGCCGCTGTTCTTCCTTTGCTGCCTTTGGTTCAACGAAGAAGAAGAACATTAGCCGCCGTCGAGCTTGCTTCCCTCGCCGCTGCGCTCGAGACACATCCCTGCTCTTCGAAGTTCGAACCCAGTCATCATCCCTGCTGGTTGAAGCTGCATGTTAAGTTTCAGATCTGTGAACGAAGAAAATGGGCAAGGCAACGAAGAAGAAGAGCTGCTTCTTGTTGAAAGTTGTTACTTTTTGTAGAAAAGTTGAAACTTTTTGGGTGTATGTTCTTGTTTGTGGTTTCTGGTTTGAAATTTTGATCAGATCTGTTCTCTTGCTCTAATTTTATGTTCTTGTATATGGTTTATGTTTAAGTTCTTGATTCTGCTTCTATCTTCTTCTTCTTTCTGGTTTCTGTGTTTTTTTTTTATTCGGCCTTCAACCGTATCAATCCGACCCGCCGACCCGTCAACCCGCCTAATCCGAACCCGCTCAAACCGAAGCTTCAATCGGACGGGAATGGGTCACGTATTATGATGTCCAAAACCGACCAAAACCGACGTGGGTCACCCGAAACCGACCATAACCGACCGATGTCCACCCCTAGTTGATATATACTTGAATACCCGGAATTTTTTGCACTATGGATTCAATGATTGATGCATCTTTTGATAGTTGGTTCACAGAACAACGATTATAACTTGGCTGGACCTTTACCCGAAAAGCTAATGTCCTTATCAAAACATTATCAACGGACAAGGGAACAACCATAAGATTAAATTCACCCTCCTGCAAATGTAGTAGAACATAGAGGTTAATAATTAAAATCAGAATAGTAATCACTAGATTGGTTTACAATATTATGAGAAAGCTTAATGAAGCAAATATACATCCATCAACTTCTTTTTAAGTTGTCCAGCAGTTTCCTTAATCAACTGAAGGCATTCTCTGTCCCATAGTACAAACTTTCCATTTTATTTCTGGTGTGAAACCTTGACCTTAATTCTAAACCTATTAAGAAAAGTAGTATCATAGTTAGCAAAGGGTCACAAACAGAAAAATAAGTAGAGATCAAATAATAATCACCTTGGGCCTATTTCATCGTTGCCATAGGCTGAAGATATGAATGATGACATCGATGAATCACCTTTTCGGGTGCACTTGAAGCATCCATCATAGTTCCACCCACTATTCACAATGACTTTATCAATTGTTGCAACAGTCACACATATACATTCCTAACATGATAATGATTAATGAGTAAGAACATTGTCCCAAATAATCACATTCTTTAATTAACATGTACAAATGACTTTACCTGTTTAAGTTTATTTAGTTCAGCTATAATTTTAACTTGGGTATTATGAATTTTTTTGTCTTCCGAGGTAAGTTGAAATGGTGAGAACAGCTGACTAATCCTCTGGCTATATGACGTGAAACTAATCTGACTCAGGTCTAAACACCACTTTCTTTGCCTTACTCTCAGGATGGAATTCGACAAAGTCAACAAACTGACCAATCACATCTGTTTTTAAAAATCATGTCAACACACAAGGTTTAAATACAAAACCAAATACCTATACTACATTCAATTTCCACTTACCTACTAATACATCAGCACAAGATTGGTCACTGAGAATATCCTCAAACCTTGTGAAATTGTATACATATTGAGATAGTTCAGGTAAATCATGTTCCTCCACTATAGTTGCCTTCACAAAATTCAACTTGTATGGATAGTTTGATGCCTTATACTGTCCACTATTATTCTCAACCTCAAAATTCTGGACAATGTAAGAGCTACCCTCTTTATCCGGCTTTTCCTATTTTCAATGTCCAAATTTTTCACTTGAGCTTGTATTTTATCTTCCTAGGCCATCAACAAACAATCAAATGAGATTGAAGTGTCCAAATAAGAAGTATTGCTCATAAACTAAACAACGCACAAAATTAGAAATAGAACATTACCTTTATATCCATGAAAATCATTTCCATGAAGCCTGCTCTTGGAGATCTTTGAACATACCAAAGATTTATAATTCTTATAGCTAGTTTCCAGGTCTCTCTTGTGTCACCATTCTCTAAATGTGTTCGTTAGCTACTAAAACATACAATCATGTTACGTAAAACATTCAACCTAAAGAGTCACAAATTTTGTGGAAGAGATTATAGAGACATATTCCAATTCTTTAACAGTGCATGAGAATAAGTCAGCAGTCAATAGACCCATATGTTTTCTATTTTTCCTCTGTTTCATAAAAAAATAATCCAGTTTAAGAGCTAAAGAAAGGGGTTGCTGATAAATCGTAAGTAGGAAGAGCTAGGGTAATTATCTGGCAAAACATGAAGTGGAATTCAATAATAGCACTCAGCAAGACTCACTAACTAATTCAGATCTCAGGCTAGTATTCCACAAATGAGAAGAGAAAATATCCATTTTCATAGACTAAGAAATAGAACTATAGAAGATATTTGCTAAGTCTTATTACTTCTAACAACATTACTATTAGTTTATTTTATCAATATTCAAATTAATTAGTTAATAGTTTGTCAATGTTCGAAGTTGCTTAGTTATAGTTGTCTTGAGAGAGTATTTGTGGTCTTATGTGTATGCAAAAAACTATTTGAGTTCTCCTTAGCTACCCAGTATAGTTCCTTGGTCATCAAAAATCAAGTTATGTATTGCAGCATGATGAGTAAATTCTTCATTCATGCTCTACCACTCAGCATCATGTAGTTAATGCATGTTTTGAGGAACATAAATATTTGATCTTAATCTTCAATTACTGTGTGGAAAATAGCTATTGGTGTGAAGTAGGTTGGTGATGGTGTTAGGTCAAAAAAGAGGTATTCTTTAAAATATATTAAAATATATGTTCTTCATCCCACCATTCACAATAAACACAAAAGTCACTAAATAAACATAAAGATTGGAGATCCAAGGACTAAACACAAATATGACTGGAAATGAATTAGTTAAAACACACCGCCGAATAATAAAATAGCATGAATAAAATATATAAAATTAATTAAACTAAGAAGGGGAAAAAACGTCAAAGGATTTTGGTGTTTTTTTTGTCTCTAGTGTTTAAGTTGCTTCAGGGTCTGAAAAATGTGGTGAAATGCAGCAAAATGTTGAAAGACCTAAAATAAAAATGAAGCAAAATGTAAATGTAGAGGCAAAGATCTAAAATGCAGCAAAATGTAGAAGGAGGAAAAAGGCATCCTGAACATCATTTAAAGCTAGGCCATCAACCTAACGTCCCAAACTTCACTCTATTCCATCCTTTTCACACCCCACGTGTCTTCCCTAGTGAAAGTGATCAGTGCTCATTGATCTCTCCAGGTGCTCATTATAACATATATGTATACAGTATGAAAAAAAACTTGGAAAAAAAGAGTGGAAAGAAATAGAAAAATAGAGCAGCTCACCGAAGGAGAGAGCAGCTCACCGAAGCAGTGCTGAACGGTTGAAGAGCAAATGAGTTCTTGAGAAAGAAAGGTCAGTGTGCCTTTTGCTTCAGCAAGAATGAGAAAAATAAAGGGTCTGTTTGCTTTGTTTCCAGTTTTCATTTTCTATTTTATGTTTTCATAAATTTGTACAAGAAACACTGAAAACAAAAAAAAAGTTTCTTTCAGTGTTTCCTGTACAATTTTTTTCAAAACAAGAAACATAATAAAAATAAGGTGACAATTTTATAATTATTTCTTAAAACAGGAAACAAGCCTTAACTTTCAAGTTATTTCAGAAAAAGGAAAGCTGGTGATCAGACTACACATTTCGCCTTTTGCCTTTAGCTTTAGCAATATGATAATAATAAAGCATGTGATCAGACCTTAGGGAAAGAGAGATGACCACATATACATGGATGAAAGAAAGTATGAAGAAGTGAGATTTGACCACACATACTGGAATGCTCAGAAAAAAAACAGAGATATTTAGTAGGAAAAAAGAAAGTGCATTTGGTCCTGAATGTTCTTTGTTTGAGCGGGGAGCATTTCTTAGAGGAAGTGACACGTGTCCAGAAAACTCATTTTTTTAATAGGAGAAAAAACACAGTTTTTTTAATAGTAGATAGAGAGTGTGTTTGGGAAAGCTGGAAAAAAAGATTATGCTGATAATCAATTTTTGTATAATCGATTATTGTGATAATCGATTATAATCAGAATCTGTTTTTGTTTGGGTCTGTTTGCTGAAAAATGATTTTAAGATAATCTATTTCATTTGGGTAGTGTAAAAAAAATTACTTTTATATAATAAATTACGAAAAAGGGTATGGAGTTATTTGTATAATTTAATAATATTTGTTTAGAAGTTAGTTTTGTAGGGGTAAACATGGAAGAGAGTTTTGAGAATGAAAAATAATCAAATCACAACAATCTTAAGCTAGAAAAAACTAGATAGCATAAAACAACTTTTTTCCCTAAAAAAAGCTTTTTTTATAAATTTAAGCAAAATACCAAACATGATAGATTATCTTTGAAACAGCTTTTAAGCTAAAAAATAACTGAAATGTGAGAAAATAATCTTTCCCAAACACACTCAGAGGAGATAGATACTTTTACCTTCATATTAGTTCAGCGACCCAGTCAAAAAAAAAATAAAAGTGGTGGGGTTATGGGCCGTATCATTCGGGTGAATCAGGCCCATAAACACACAAACAGTCCCAACCCATGTTATCCAACCCGCAAATATACGGGTCATATCTAACCCAAACCCCAAACCCATTTTGCTCCTCCCATATTCCCATCCTAATTTGCAGGTAGCAGTTGTTTTACTTTTAACTTGTTGGGCGAAGAAGCAGAAGCACAAACAAGTAACAAGCAACAAGCTGATACACGAAGAAACCCGTGGATCAAAGATGACGGAGGCGATGATAAGGAAGAAGCCAGGAATGGCGAGCGTGAAGGACATGCCGGTCCTTCAAGACGGTCCACCCCCTGGCGGGTTCGCTCCGGTCCGGTTCGCTCGGCGGATCCCTAATAAGGGCCCCAGCGCCATCGCTATCTTCCTAACCACCTTTGGTGCTTTCTCTTGGGGGATGTACCAGGTCGGTCAGGGCAACAAGATCCGAAGGTCCAATTTCTCTCTTAACCCTTCAATTGCAAATATTTCATTATTCATTATTTATTTATTTATTTTTTATGTTTTTATATATATGATGTTCCAAATATTTGATTTCGATTTCTAATTCGAACTCCCAATTATGTTTAGCGATTGATTCATGTAGAGCAGCTGACGACACGTGATAATTTTATATACAAAGTGTACTATCAGGTGTTGCGAGAAGCTGTTTTTGTATTAAATTTTTGTTTATTTATGGTTTGGAATAGCTTGACGATGGGCAAATCGATTTGTATTATTTACTCGAAATGCTTAATTGATCAATTATTATGTGATTTTTTGTCTGTTGTTTTGCTCTCGGTTGTTCTCTTCATGATTGGAAGTGATTATTTGAAAGATAAGAAATTGGTGCTTGAAGCATTGTGTGGGTGTCTTTGTGTGTTAAATGTTAAAATTAGAGTTATCAACCACGGATAGTGGGGCATGGTGGCCGCCCCCAAAATCGCTATGGCAGTATAGCGCAAAGCTGGATGGCCACTATTTTAATTTCTTTTTTTTATACAAGTTAGATAATATATAGTTTTATACTATATACATATACATATGCATGCTCAAAAAATAAAAAATACTCAAAATTCATGACATATTCATAATTTATAATAAATAGTCATAGGTTCTAAGCAACTAAGAAAGTGTAGAAACTGAGTGAGAACTAAGGAAGTGTAGAAATTGAGAAAGTGTACAAACTGAGAGCACCAAGAACTTAGAACTGAGCAACAGTAACTGAGAGCACCCACTCTGGCCGGAAACTGCTGAACCGAGAGCATCGGGAAAACCGAAGTTGAGAGGGAGGACTGAGAACTGAGAGCATCCACTCTGGCTAGAAATTCGCTGGAGATGTCTGTCGGAACTGAGAGTCAAGACTTGAGAGGGAAAACCGAGTACAGTGAGCACCGAGAACTGAGATGGGTTGAAAGAAGTGAGAGTTCAGAGAAGAGAAGTGAGCATCGTAAACGTGAGAGTAGCAGTGGAAGCGGTGGATTTCAGAACCCTGTAAAAGCTTTCTTGGCCGAAAACCAGAAAACACCCTAAAAAATTGGCATCCTATAGAAATATTAGCGGCCCAGGAGTGACCGCTACACCACATTTTGGCGATATTTCTGCCGTGACTGAAAAATGCTCTGCCATGCCGCCCGAGTAGCTGCCGCTCCACTCTGCCCTGCTGCTATTGTGCGGGATTGATAACCCTGGTTAAAATCAAATAATGCTAAGCCAACATATGATATCATATATGCCTTTTTACTGCTTTCTTGATGACTTCAATTTGTGCAAGTTATTTTTTTACTTCCCTGTGAATCGATAAATGACAGAAACAATAGAAAATGTAAAGTTTGGACTGGAGATAAATTGTTGTTTTGAAGTTTTGATCAAAGGGAAAGAAATGATATGCAAATGAGGGCCTTTATATTCATAAGCAGCTGGACTCAGAAGAAAAGGGATTGGAGGGTGTGAAATAACTGTTTCATAATGAAATACAAAACTTTCTACTATCTACTCTAGCAGTTTGATGACCTATTCTTTTCTGTTGGCCTTATCTTCCCTAAATTTGAATTTAAGGAATCTCTCACCTTATTAGAAATTTATGCATAGGAAAATTATCCAATGTTTCGAATGAATAGCATACTGTGAGGAGTGTGCAGACCATGTAAACACAAACATTCAAATGCTTTTTTTAGATCTTAAATTTAAAGTATTATCAACAAATTTTGGTATTTAACATTTAAACTCCTAATTTGTACAATAATACTTCATGAATCATAAGCAGGAAAAAAATTTCATCACAATGATTTGTAATTTTGTATATCTAATTATGGTGATGAATTATTTAAGAATTCTCTTCTTGGATTTCAACATGATTACTATAGAGTTTAAAGTTTCTTTACTGTATTTGAACGAAAATTCTGTTAAATCAAATATATTTAGGGTTTTAAAAAGCTGGCTTGAACTAATCACAATAACCAAACAATTTGACTTTGTTTGCTTCCTTCCTTGCCTTGATTGTTGCCTTCCTTTCCATCTTTATATTTCTATAACAACCTGGTTATACAAAAATCTTTTATGCCAAAATGCTTTACTTAATCAATGCAGTTAGCAGCAAACAATCAAGGATCTTTTTGTGTTTACTGAAATAAATTGATGTGGAAAATATTCTCAGTAGAAAATATCTTCTTGAGAAACATTTTCAGAGAAAGATGCTTCCCCTTGAAATATTTTTTGGTGATCACATGCTATTCAGGAAAAGAAGCCATTTCCCCGTTCAATGGGTGATATCAGTTGACCAGGAAGTTTTTTTCCGGAATGTGACACCAAACTTGGTAAAATATTGTGAAAAAATGTTTATATGCACCAAACAAGCAAAAATATTCTCGGGAAAATATTCTCCTCCCCAAGCACTGGAACGTACAAAAAATATTTTCAAGAGAGTTATTTTTCATAATACAGACTGTATGATATTGGCTTTGGAAGTGTTATCAATGGTGAGATTGAGTATGGGCAGTTGATATATTGATCAAGCTTATTGAATGCATGATTCAGAATCATCTCATCACATTGAAAACAATTATAGTTGTTTAAGAAGAACCAGACCCCTTAGGATTCTTTTTAGTTCCCACTCAAAATTAAAACTGCTGTGTCAAAATGCTTCATTTTCTATAGGGCACTGAAGGAAGAAAAATATGCTGCTCGCCGAGCCATACTGCCTGTGCTCCAAGCTGAAGAAGATGAGAGGTTTGAGATGCTTTCTTCGAAGCTATATCATTACACGACTTGTAAAAGTCATTGTGCTAAGTGCTAACCATTAAACATCTCCACTATTGTGTTTGTTCTGTTCTCTAGATTTGTAAAAGAGTGGCATAAGTATCTTGAGTATGAGGCAGAAGTGATGAAGGATGTGCCCGGTTGGAAAGTAGGCGAAAGTGTCTATCACTCTGGGAGGTGGATGCCCCCAGCAAGTGGTGAGTTGCGTCCTGAAGTTTGGTGATGTTATTTCAGCCATCACTATCAAGAATTGTTCTTCCTATTTGCTGTTTATGTCATGTACTTTTGGCTGTCTCGCTGAAATAAAGTTGCTTATGGAACCTTTGTAATTACTTTGAATGATTTTAAAACAGCAATGATTTTTGAATTTGTACTTCATTTTATCATTTTCCCCTTCTCTTTCTCATGTAAACTAGGATGAATTCTCATTGTTGGCATAGGACATTATATGCGCATCAGTAGTTGGTGAGGAAAGAGCAATCAGTCTCAATCAAGAGAGACGAGGTGATAGGAACTACCGTTGTTTGCTGGTTTCTAGGTTGTACATATCATAACTCCAATTCCATCCATCCAAACATACCCTAAGGAGTAAATATTGAATTTATGGTAGAATGAGGTGGCGACTTCATTGGGTAGGAAAGGGTCTAACAATTTTAACACCCACTTGGCCATAAGTGATTCGGGAGATCTTTCTTTTTCTTTGCTTATATTACTAACTTCAGAAGTCCCTGGTGTAAAGTGAACTTGAAATGCCAGAAGATCATATCTTAAATAGCATGTAGTTTTATTTTTATTTTTATTTTTTTGATAGGCAAATGTTAGTATGTTAATGTTAGTATTTTTTGTTAATGGGTGAGGTTTGAATCCTTAACCTCCTTATCATTCCACTCTTTAACTCCCCCACCCAAACCACCTTATGACTCCCTGGCATGTGGTTTTATATAATGTTACTTTAACTCCCTTTATCCTCTTATCCATTTGTAGCCGTTCATGGTGATGCTGACCCTGCCAACGTCTTTCCAAATTTGGGTCCTTCAATTGTAGTGGATTTGGTTCTTCTTTACTACCTATTCACCTGTTGAGTTTCTTTTATCCCTTCGAGATGTGTTCTTTACATATTTGGTTTCGTTTCCAACATCTTCCTTTTCCCCCCCTAATTCTAGGCTGTTTTTAGCTCCTTTCTTTACCTTTTTTGTGAATTGGGAGGACCCTTTTCTCCCTAAGAATTTCTTGTTTCTCCCATAATTTCTTATTCGTTGTTGCTATTGACTCATGTCTCTTCCATTTTGTCATCACATTAAATTCTTTTTTGCAACACCATTAACCTTTTTCCTTTTATGGTGATGAACCATCAACCATTTGTTGATTTGTAAGTGGATCATTTTTTAGCATTTTCTTAATAATTTGTTTTGGCCTTAAGAAAGGCTTCATTGCTCCAACATTACTCCTTAAGTGTGGGAGAGGGTCAGCTGTTAGTAAGTAGCAGTTAAATGATCATGTGACTAGGATGCAAAAGCCTCCAATGTTGTTGCATGTATGTACATTATGTAAGAAATGCTGGACAGATGCACAATATTGAATATTGAATACTGAATTTCTCTCTGCATTTCGTTGAATTACATGGCTATATTATAGAGCCAATTACACTTAAAAACTTGTAACAACAACTCAACAGAAAACCATAACAGAAAAGCTTTTAAGTACAACAGACTAATAGAGCAAACTAACTAACAAAACTTGATCCTGACAATACCCTTCCTTAAACTGAATTGTAGCTTACAATCAGTTTAATTTGACATTTTACATAGTCCCAATTTGTCATACAACTTTAAGAAAGTTTCTAACTTCAAGGGCTTGGTCATAATGTCTGAAACTTGTTCCCGAGTGTTGTAGTGAACCAATTCTATCACCCCATCTTTGGTAAGATCACGAAGAAAATGAAACTTTACATCAATGTGCTTACTTCTACCATGCAGCAGTAGAACTATTATCACAGAGAATAGTTATACATTTCCCTTGAAAGTGACCAAGCTTATCCAAAATTCTCCTTAACCAAACTCCTTGACAAGCACAAGAAGCAGCTGCAATGAACTCAGCTTCTGTGGTTGACAGAGTCACAACATGTTGCTTCTTTGAAGACCATGAGACAACACCTTTTCCTAGCATAAACACATATCCAGAGATACTTTTTCTGTCATCTATGTCACCTGCATAATCATTATTAGTGTATGCAATCAGGTTCTCTTTTCCAACCTCCTATACTGAATGCCAAAGTCCACAGTCCCCTTTGAGTATCTCAGTATTCGTTTGACAGCTTGGAGATGCATTTTTGTTGGCTTTTCCATATATCTGCTGATCAAACTTATAGAAAACATAAGGTCAGGTCTTGGGGCAGTCAAATACATCAAGCTGCCTACCATATGCTTGTAACTTGTGACATCAACCTCCTTTCCATTTCCTTCTTTTGACAATCTGCACTCTAGAACAATTGGATTATTCACCATATTACTGTTTTCCATGCCAAATCTCTCCAGCACTTCCTTGGCATACTTGCTTTGACTGATGAAAATTCCTTCTGCACTTTGAACAACTTCAACACCCAAAAAATATCTCATTCGACCTAGGTCAGTCATATCAAACTCCTTTTTCATGGAGTCTTTGAAGTCTTCAAACATTTGTTTGTTACTTCCAGTCAATATAAAATCATCAACATAGAGACTTACAATCAACAACTGATCCTTTCCACCAGATTTAACAAACAAAGTGTGTTCAGATGGGCATTTTTCAAACCCTTCCTTGATAAAGTATGACTCTATTTTGCTATACCAAGCTTGGGGTGCTTGTTTTAGGCCATACAAGGCCTGCCTTAGCTTGTATACTTTGTCTTTCTCCCTTTGCCTTTGATATCCTTGTGGCTGCTCAATGAATACAGTTTCACTCAATTCCCCATGCAAGAAAGCACTTTTAACATCTAGCTGATAGACACATCAACCTTCGATGGCAGCAATAACAAGTATTATGCTGATTGTATCACATCTAGCCACAGGGACAAAGACTTCATTGTAGTCGATGCCATGTTGTTGAGAATACCCCTTTGCCATTAATCGAGCTTTATGTTTGACTACCTCCTTGTTCTCATCATATTTTGTTTTGTAAATCCATTTCACTCCAATTTTCTTTGAACTTGCTGGGAGAGTTGTTAGCTCCCATGTACCATTCATTTCAATAGCTTCAATTTCCATATCCATTGTTTTTCTCCATTTGCTATTCTTCACAGCTTCTTCAAAAGATTGGAGGGAGTAAAGATGGCCAGGTTGTGTTGCTCATTATCAACATACTGACCTTCAGCTGTGATATAAGCATCCATCCAGGCAGGTTTCCTTTTGTTCCTCCCTTGAGTCAAGCATGGTGTGATAGTTTTAGGTTCAGCATCATGTGGCAGACTAGTGGGGGGTTCTGCCAATTGAGCTGGACTTTCTGTTTCAAAGTTTTCACTTCTATTTGTTCCATTTCCTTCAAGTTCTGCCCCTGCATCTTTTGTTGTGTCTGCATTTCCTCCTTTATCTTCCAATTCAAGAGCCTCACCCCTTTTCTTTCTTCCCCTTGCTTCCAATTCCATTTTTAAGATTTAGCAAATATTACATCTCTGCTGATAAGGATTTTCTTTGAAACAGGATCATAAAGCCTATAGGCCTTTGATTCATCACACACACCAAGAAGAACACATTTGATGCTTTTGTTGTCATGCTTTTTCCTTTGAGAATCAAGCACATGAACATCTATACATCCAAAAATTCTGAAGAAATGAACTGAGGGCTTGACCCACTCCAAGCTTTTTCAGGGTGACATCTTTAACAGCAACTGTGGGGCTTCTGTTCTGCAAGATGATTGACCAATTTACTGCTTCTGGCCAGAACTCCTTGGGGATTTCTTTTTCTGATAGTGAGACACCCCGTTGTGCCCCGTTGTGTTATTAGATTAAAAACCTTATTCATTAATTACTTAGTCGCTCGCTTAACGCGAAAAGACGTAAAAATTTAATACTTATTTAGTAATCATATAACTTCTGCAAATTAAACACATCAACATTGTAATATATATAAGTACACACTTGTTTATTTATTACATTACCAAAACACTGTTGATGGTATCCTTGCAGTAGGATCCCTCACAGGCATAAACTTAAATAAAAGTCATACTTAGCGGAAACATATAAAAATTATTTCTTAGACACACTGGCCATACTATCTATACTCTAATCACCATGGATCACTACTCGACCTCCAGCGTCTGGTTCGTAAGGAGTGCCATCCAATTCCTCAGCAACCTTCGTTTCATACAGAGTTCCGTCCAGTTCCTCCGCAACATAATCATCCCTCGGGTCTTCTAATGTAAGTAAAGTAACCCACCAAAAATACAGAAATATAGGGGATAAGGAGCAGTTCTATCATCAAAAAGCGGAAAGGAGTAATAGTAAATTATACAGTAGTTGTCACAGACAAATCATCATTCAACACCTAACTAACAAAACATCCTCAAAATCAAGTATCATCCTCTACCCCAATCTCATTCAACTAGACTTTCATACTGACATGGCCACCACTGATTTCTTTCACGCATTCCTCTCGGGGAATCAGTCAATTGTTCAAGCGATAGGTTCCAAAATCCCGGTGCACATTCTCTTCCATGGTGAGAACGCTCACGCAAAGCATGACACTATAGCTGCACGATGCTCCCGGTGCACACCCCGTCCACTCCCGGGGGTGCTCAATGAAATTCAATGACACTATAGCTGCACAACCTATTTCTAAGGTGGAACGGTCTAGCAAGAACTCTTGACCTCGTGTATTATATTACCAATACACGGTTGTGAACAACAACACCAACCTTGTGTATTATATTACCAATACACGTGAATCTCACCAACCCATTTTAACAACATCCTAGTACCTTAACCTTCCACTAGAACTCAACATATATTCTAGGTCACCATACCTCTTTAAAATAAATCATCTAGGTTAGGCACTTCTAAATCACCATTATTCTCACACCCAAAACAAACAACTATCTCTCGAACAACATATTTATCTTTTCTTAAAATCCACTAAGCATCATATTAACAACCAGACAGATCATGCATAACATAACATCAGAAAATATTCAAATATCACAAAATATCACATAAGCAATTCAATTATAATAATAAATTCAATCAACCTCAAACAAGATAAAATCATCATAACGTCGATAAGCCTACAATCCCCGAATCACCATTGGTTTTACAGAAAAGGTTTCCAATGTGATTTTGGTCTTGTCGGTTACTAGACTACTAGTAGGGTTTAGGTCGCCCTACACAATTATCATATAATCTACTACTTATCGATTCCCACAATAGGTTGATTCTTTCCCCCACCTGGGTTATCATCGAAATTCTGAATTCGCGGTTCCTCGTTGTCATGCCACGTGTTATCAAATTCACCTTCATCCAGACAACACCACAACAAGTTAATCAACAAACCCTTCCTTAACCACTTTTAGTTAGGTTCGGTCAAGTAATTCAAGTGAGGGTTAGGGTTATGTTCTCGTTTTAATCTTTTGGATTCTAGGTGCTTAGGTCTTGGATAACTAGGATAAATTGTTAGAAGTTGAAAATATGAAACAAAATCCTCTAACCTCCAAGGTTTGGGTTTCGGCCATGAGCATGAAAATAGGTGAGAAAATTCTTTTGATTTCAAGCTTTTGGATTTAGATAATATAATATACATAATAGAGAGCTTAATTCAAGCATTAGATTTCACAATAGAAGCAAAAACACCAAACCCATTTTTCTACATAGGTTCGGCCAAATAGGGTTCAATAGGAAGGAAAATTATTTTGATCACATGCTTTTGGATAATGAAGGTAGGAATCATATCTAGATCATAGGAATTAGTTTCACATTTTTATGATTTTTCTACAATTTTCTAGAATTATTTAAAGTTCTAGATCTAGAAATGGAAACTCATGAAATATGAAGAACAAAAGCTTAAGAATGGAAGAGATGATCTTGTTACCTCAAGTTAGGAAAGTAGAAGAAGGAGGTTGATGATCTTGGCAAGTTTCTTCAATGGAAACACTTGAAGCTTTTGAAGGTGATAATGGAGTTTGTGAAGAAAATGAAGAAGATGAAGAATGAAAAAAAAGATGAAGAGTGAATTGGTGAGGAGACCACGGTTTTGAGGTGTCTATATAGGCTAGATCTAAGGCTTTGTTCGGTTTTTAGGTTTTAGATTAATAGGTTTTAGGAATATTTAATTAATATAAGCTTAACCATAGTTAATAGTTAACTTAACTAGGGTTATGTTACTAACTAGGATTAAAATTCATGTGGCTCACATTAAATGAAGGTGTGACTGATTTTGGTCCACAAGAATTAACCATGGTTTCTTAACCATGGTTAGAATTTAACTAAACGTCGGTTAGGTTAAGCTAAAAGGGCGTTTTGGTCATTTCACTCAAAAACTCATAATTTCTAACATTAATCGCATCATAAATTCTTGATGAGTCATCCCATAACTCAGCTCCTCTGGTGTCCCGTTCTAGCACTGTAGTTCCGTTGCCGATTCCGTCGGTTTCCCGATTAGGGTTTTACGCCCGAAATATAGCGTAATATTTTGTTTTTAGTTGAAAATTTTCAAACTAACCAAAATTGTTGGAAATATGATTAAAATATAAACTATTTCATTCATAAGTCAAAATTAGGTTTTCTGATCATTAAAATCATACTTTCAGTGAAAACACCGACTGTTTTCCGTCCGAACTTTTACCAAAATTCGTCCGAATAAACATAATATTTTATTTCTGATCAGAAATTTGGAAAGTAGGCTTCCTCACGAACAAAATATAAAAAATTTACAAATTTCAGTTTTTGGGTCAAATTAGGGTTTTCTGGCAGTATAAAATAATACTGTCAGCTAAAAAAACGCAGACCGGTTTCCGTCTGAGTTTTAAACCCAAATTTTTACCAGAGCTTCTTACCATAGAGTAAGTTCTAGATATGATTTTATTTTCTCCAAAATCATTTCTGAAGTCTCAAATAAAAATATAAATAAATATATTTTTACTGTTAAAACAGTGTAATTAAAAACAGGCTATTACATTACTACCCCTCTTAGAAAAAAATTCCGTCCTCAGAATTTACATACCTTAGAAAAGATGTGGATATTGTTGTTGCATATCTGCTTCACGTTCCCAAGTAGCATCTCCAGTAGTTTCATCCCATATGACCTTAACCAAAGGAATTTGTCTACCGCGAAGCTCCTTAATCTCTTTATCTGCTATTCTTACAGGTAGAGCTTCATACTCCAGATTCTCTCGCAGTTGTATAGACTCAGATTCAATAACATGAGAAGGATCGGGATAATCCTTTCTTAACTGAGAGATATGAAAGACATCATGAAGGTTAGAAAGATTAGGTGGTGAGGCAATATGGTAAGCTACTGGACCAATCCGTCGAAGAATATGAAAAGGTCCAATGAATCGAGGAGTAAGTTTTCTGGACTTGATAGCTCTGCCAATTCCAGTTTTTCGAGTGACTCTCAAAAACACGTGATCACCTTCCTGGAATTCCAATGGTCTCCTCCTCTTGTCATTATAGCTCCTTTGCCTATCCTGTGCTTCCTTCATTTTTTCCCTTATTTTACGGACTTGTTCTGTGGTCTGTTGCACCACTTTTGAACCCAAAACTTGGTTCTCACCAGTTTCATACCAACATAACGGGGTCCTACACTTTCTGCCATACAAAGCCTCGTATGGTGCCATTCCGATACTACTGTGGAAACTATTGTTATAAGTAAATTCAATCAATGGTAAGAATTCATCCCAACTGCCAGCGTGCTCCAACACACAAGCTCTCAAAAGATCTTCCAATGATTGAATTGTCCTTTCTGACTGTCCGTCGGTTTGGGGATGATAAGCAGAACTCATTCTTAACTTTGTCCCCAAGGCATTGTGCAACTGTCTCCAAAATCTAGATGTGAATCTAGGATCTCGATCTGTGACAATGCTCGATGGCATACCATGCAATCTAACAACTTCTTTGATGTAAATTTGGGTCAACTTCCCCAAACTATAACTTTCACCAATAGGTAAGAAGTGAGCACACTTCGTCAACCTATCAATGATAACCCAAATCGCATCATGTCTCTTAGGAGATCGTGGTAATCCAACCACAAAATCCATAGCTATGCTATCCCATTTCCACTCTGGGATATCTAAAGATTGTAATAAGCCTGCAGGCTTCTGATGTTCAATCTTAGCCTTCTGACACACTAGGCAAGATAAAACATACTCTGCTACTTCTTTCTTCATCCTTGTCCACCAAAACATTTTCTTCAAATCCTGATACATCTTCGTGGATCCAGGATGAAAACTCAACTTACTCCATGTGCTTCCTCCAAAATCATCTTCCTAAGTTCTGCATCCTCTGGTACACATATTCTATCTCTAAACCTTAACACACCATCTGTTCCTCTACTATACTCAGAAACCCTGCCCTCGTCTATCCCTTTAATTATCTCCTGAAGGTATAGATCTTGAACTTGTTTATCCTTAAGATCTTTCATAAAATCACTACTAATAGTGATCATACCTAAATAGATTTTATCATCAACCAACTCCATTCCTAAGTTCAAATCTCAGAACTGTTCCAGTAATTCTAACTCTTTAACCATCATTGCAGATATATGCGATGATTTCCTACTCAAGGCATCCGCTACAACGTTTGCCTTCCCAGGATGGTACAGTAAATCAAACTCATAGTCTTTGATAAACTCCATCCATCTCCTCTGTCTCATATTCAACTCTTTTTGGTCGAACAGATACTTCAGACTTTTATGATCACTGCAAGCATTAAACTTCGCTCCATACAGAAAGTGTCGCCATATCTTCAATGCGAACACTATTGCTGCTAACTCCAAATCATGAGTCGGATAGTTCCTCTCATGAATTCTTAACTGCCGGGAAGCATACGCCCCAACTCTTCCCTCTTGCATCAATACACATCCCAAACCTTGATATGACGCATCATAGTATACGTCGAATTGTCCTAAAGGATCGGGTAAAGTCAACACAGGTGATGTAGTCAACCTATCTCTCAACTTTTGGAAACTTTGCTCACACTTATTTGTCCATACATAAGTTGTATCCTTCCTCGTTAACTGCATCATAGGCAACGCAATTTTCGAGAATCCCTCAATGAATCTTTGATAGTATCCAGCTAGTCCTAAGAAACTTTGTACTTCACTTACGGACTTAGGTCGTTCCCATTTAAGAACTATTTCAACCTTAGCTGGATCTACTGCTATTCCTTCTTTATTGATCACATGACCTAGAAACTAAACTTCCTCCAACCAAAACTCACACTTAGAAAGTTTGGCATAAAGCTGCCTATCCTTCAAAACTTGCAACACTACTCTCAAATGTTCCTCATGATCTTCCTGCATACGAGAATAGATAAGAATATCGTCGATGAACACAACGACAAACTTATCGGGGAATGGTCTAAAGATTCGGTTCATATAATCCATGAACACTGCTGGAGCATTAGTCACACCAAAAGGCATAACTAAATACTCGTAATGTCCATACATTGTCCTAAAAGCTGTTTTCAATATATCTTCCTTTCTTACTCTAATTTGATGGTAACCAGACCTCAAATCAATCTTAGAAAACACTATCGCTCGTTTCGACTGATCCATCAAATCATCTATCCTAGGCAACATATACTTGTTTTTAATTGTCACTTTATTTAACTGCTTGTAATCCGTGCACAACCTAGCACTTCCATCCTTCTTTTTTACAAACAACACTGGTGCTCCCCAAGGTGAAACACTCGGTCCGATAAACTCTTTCCCTAACATGTCATCCAATTGTTTCTTCAACTCCGCCAACTCAACCGGTGACATCCGATATGGTGCTATAGATATAGGTCTTGTCCCTGGTACGAGATCTATAGTGAATTCCACTTCTCTTTCCAGTGGCAAACCTGGAACGTCTGGAAGGAAAACTTCAGGAAACTCTCTCACTATAGGCATAGAATCTATGCTAGGCGTCTCATTAGCTTCCTCTGCAGAAAGTATCACGAACTGGTGAGAGTTGTCACTCTTCATAGATACTCCTTCATTGGCAGATACTATACTAGAAGGTTCGAGAAATGAGAAAGTCTTGCTAGAACAATCTAGCACCACATGGTTAGCCGAAAGCCAATCCATGCCAAGAATAACATCTATCTGTTGTATAGGCAAACAGACAAGGTCTACAATAAATGTCCTATTTTCAACAACAATAGGACACTGTAAACAAATAGACATAGTAGTCAAAGGATTACTAGTTGGAGTAGATACTGTAAGGGTATAAGGTAATTTGGAAACAGTTAAGTTTAAATGATCCACACACTCAAGTGAAATAAAAGAATGCGTAGCACCTAAGTCAAACAACACATACAAGAGCCTACCAGCTATCAAACACATACCTTGTATAAGATCAGCAGATTGAGAGGATTCAGTTCCCCTCACGGTAAACACTCTTCCAGTGGCTTGAGGTCTAGCCACTTGTGGTCCTGCTGCTGGAACTCCTCGTCCAGCTCCACCTCTATTGTTTCCAGTTCCTCTTCCCACAGCTGCCGGTTGTTGCACAAACCGCTGTCTGCAATCTCGTGCCAAATGACCTGGTTTCCCACAGTTGAAACAACTAGGCCTATTCATACAGTCTTTCGCATAATGTGGTCCTCCACATCTAAAGCAAACCAAGTCTTGCAGTTGCTGACCCATTCTAGCCACTGGTGCTGCAGGCACCTGCGCTGGTCTAGCATATGGCCTCTGTCTCCACTGAGAACCACTTCCTCCGCGCCTCAGAAAATTTGATCGGTTAGGACCTCCACTTCTTAATTGTTTCTGCTCATTGGCCATCCTCAGATCTATACTTTCAATAGCACTGCATCTCTCCACCAGTTCCGGGAAATACTGAATGTCGAGGGACACCACATCCCTCTGCCGCTCATTTCTCAGTCCTTCCTCAAATCTCCTACATTGCCAGTCTTCATTCTGAAACCTCTGATAGTACTCCGAATGTAACACCCTGTTTTTCGTAAGTATTTTATAAAAGCTGGTTTTATTATTTTAAAAATATTGGTTAAGGGCTAAGTGGGATTTTACCTTAAAAGTCCCTTTCTGGTATATGAGCACGCCCGTACTTAAAGTCAGAAGCGTGTTTCTGATTTTAAGTTGAGCACGCCTGTGCTCAATGCGCTGACCGCGTCTCGGTGACGCTAAGTTGAGCACGACCGTGCTCAAGGGTAAGCACGACCGTGCTCATGTGAAGCCTATATATCTCAAGCACAGAACCCGAGGGTTGTACTTTGCAACCCTACTTTTGGTGGCTGCTGACCTATTTCGGCCGTCACTGCTATGTTCCCTATTTCCATCATATTCAGAGCAATTCTTGAGTATTGGATTTCTGTAGGGAGCTTGTGTTCGTCTGTGTTTGATATATAGGTAAGGTTCTTCCCTTTTTGTGTTTTCCTTTCATTACCTTGATTGGAAACTGATTCAGTTTGGGTTTTGGTTAATCAAGGTATAGAATCGGACTGAACCGCTCGTAGGGACGTGACTAGTTCGACCGTTAGAGCAACATTCAATCCAGGTATGGGGAGAAGGGCATTGTATTCATTAGGCAGTGGGGTAGTGTAAGGTAACGGGGTTCCCCATGACCCCGGAGTCATTGTATGTCTATTTGTTATTATGTCTCTGTTTGATAATATGATTGTTTGAGTTAGTGCTGTTATGTAATAACATGTTTTAGTTGTTCTTGATGTCTGATGAATTATGCCCATGTTCATGATGTTATGATTGATGATTTGGTTATGATGATATTGAATGATTGGCTGAAATGATGAGTTACTGTTTTAAGATTATAACTGGTAAAACTAGGTTTGAAAACGTGATAGATTAATTGGATAATGATCCTTAAAATTTGGCTAAGAAACTGACTTGACGTTCTGCCCAGAACAGCACTGTCACGCGATGAGCACGACCGTGCTGGTCGTGCTCCCATTTGAATTCTGGAAAACGGCCGCGCTGTTCAGTACGGCCGTGCAAGTCAAACAGCACGACCGTGCTGAGTGTGAAGCACGACCGTGCTTCACTTAAAAGGGCAGCACGCCCTCACGTGTCCAAGCACGACCGTGCTGGGGTTTAAGCACGACCGTGCTGACCCCTCTTGGACAGAAACATAATTAAAGGACTTAAGGGGTTTTAAACCCCATTCCCCTATGATGATAAGTTGAGATAACTAATCAAAGAGAAAGATGAGACAACCTGGTTATTAATTATATAAGATAATTAAGATAATCAAATGTTAAGTCGGTATCTGTTGGGTTACCGCACGATAAGTTGAAGCCTTGGGTGTTTATTGACCCAAGGACGTTGAGTTGAACCTTGGTGCTTAATGGCCAAGGGAGCCTTGACCCCATGGTTTGGGTCTAAGGTTACGTTGAATGTTGATGTTGAAGTCTTGGGAGCTTCATGACCCAAGCAAGGAGGTGGTTGAGATTGCTTGTTGTTGTGCCATTTGCATAGAGCATCGGAGTTGTTGATGGGGGAGGTACGACAAAGGGGAGATCGCCCGAGAGTACGATGATCTGGCCATCCACGGTAGGTCACCCAAGGTTTGGTGACCGAGGCCCCCCGTGATGAGGCATCCACGGTTTGATGCGTTGGCTATCCATGGGGTTCACCCAAGGTTTGGTGAACTGTCGGTGCTGGTGCTTTATGGCCAATACGGATATGTAACTCCAAAGTCGTTCATCCTGAGTTAGTTTGGATCCACATGCATAGTTGGAGTAGCGGAGTAGTTGATGCATTGCATAGCATAGCATACTTGGTTGATATAGTACTGTTGGATGTTGATGCATGCCTATGTTGTATGTTTACCTTGCTTTCTATTCCCATGTTGTATATGTTTACATGTATCTTACTCCCTGTTATTGTTTGTGTTTGGCCTGATCGACATTTTGCAGAGGATGACGAGCAGCCCAGAGAGGAGTGACTCTGAGGAGCCACCACTCATAGTTAGGGCCTTTCGTTTTGTTAGTTAGTTTGTCTAGTTGTTTTTCCGTGATGTACGGAACGGTTATACCAGCTCTGTTGTGACATCGGGTTGGGACGTTGTTATTATTTTTATTATGTTTCATTGTTTTAAACTTGATTATTTCCGTGTTGTAAACTGGTTCATATGGGACTTTTCTACCCATGGACAATTGTCTTATTTTATTCAGTAAAATGCATGTTTTTATTTTAATTTCTTTTACAATAAATGCCTTATAACATGCTGGGTAGAAGGGTTTCACACTAAAAACTTGATCAGCGCCTCAAAACGTGATGCGTTATCACCTACAGACATGTTACCTTGTTTGAGGTTTGTGAATTCTTTTTCCTTATCGAGTCGAACTAGACGCGGAAAATATTTTCCGAAGAAGCAGTCGGTGAATAACTGCCAGTTAATCATTCTTCCCTCAGCCTCCAATAGTCGTTTCTTTCCCTTCCACCAGAACTCTGCTCCTTCAGTTAGCATGAAGGCAGCATAAGTCACTTTCCTCTCCTAACTACAGCGCATAGTTTCAAATATATTCTCAATCTCTTGTATCCACCATGCAGCCTTCTCCGGGTCGTACTCTCCTCGGAATTGAGGTGGCTTCCCTTTTATAAAAGTAGCCAATCCTGCATCATCAGCTGCTGCAACCCTTCTCTGATTTTTTAGTTCCAGCTGATCTCTATTCATCTGCAACATCTCAGCATTCTGCTGGGTTTGTAACAGCATAGCAGCAGCTATCGTTTCTATAGTATTGGGAGTCGCATATGACCCTCCTCCATTGGTGTCATTGTTGACAGCTCCTAGAATTCTTTCCGGAGTTCTGTCACCACTGTTGGTTGGACGTCCTCTTCCTCGAGCCATGATTCTGTAAAAGAAATCATCCGCTCTTATTAGTATGACATAGAATACTATATAGGCAAGTATATATATACCATATGCCACACCAATATTAATTTTTCGCAGTAAAATCGGACACACTACCCAACTTCTAAGCAGAGTCAAAATCCGATGTGGATTCAACTAGACACGACCAGTAACAACATCCTAAACATTGCAATCCGATCAGAATCAAACTGCTCTGATACCAAATGAGACACCCCGTTGTGCCCCGTTGTGTTATTAGATTAAAAACCTTATTCATTAATTACTTAGTCGCTCGCTTAACGAGAAAAGACGTAAAAATTTAATACTTATTTAGTAATCATAATACTTCTGCAAATTAAACACATCAACATTGTAATATATATAAGTACACACTTGTTTATTTATTACATTACCAAAACACTGTTGATGGTATCCTTGCAGTAGGATCCTTCACAGGCATAAACTTAAATAAAAGTCATACTTAGCGGAAACATATAAAAATTATTTCTTAGACACACTGGCCATACTATCTATACTCTAATCACCATGGATCACTGCTCGACCTCCAGCGTCTGGTTCGTAAGGAGTTCCATCCAACTCCTCAGCAACCTCTATTTCATACAGAGTTCCGTCCAGTTCCTCCGCAACGTAATCCTCCATCGGGTCTTCTATTGCAAGTAAAGTAACCCACCAAAAATACAGAAATATAGGGGATAAGAAGAAGTTCTATCATCAAAAAGCGGAAAGGAGTAATAGTAAATTATACAGTAATTGTCACAGACAAATCATCATTCAACACCTAACTAACAAAACATCCTTAAAATCAAGTATCATCCTCTACCCCAATCTCGTTCAATTAGACTTTCATACTGACGTGGCCACCACTGTTTTCTTTCACGCATTCCTCTCGGGGAATCAATCAATTGTTCAAGCGACAGGTTCCAAAATCCCGGTGCACATTCTCTTCCATGGTGAGAACGCTCACGCAAAGCATGACACTATAGCTGCATGATGCTCCTGGTGCACACCCAGTCCACTCCCGGGGGTGCTCAATGAAATTCAATGACACTATAGCTGCACAACCTATTTCTAAGGTGGAACGGTCTAGCGAGAACTCTTGACCTCGTGTATTATATTACCAATACATGGTTGTGAACAACAACACCGACCTTGTGCATTATATTACCAATACACGTGAATCTCACCAACCCATTTTAACAACATCCTAGTGCCTTAACCTTCCACTAGAACTCAACACATATTCTAGGTCACCATACCTCTTTAAAATAAATCATCTAGGTTAGGCACTTCTAAATCACCATTATTCTCACACCCAAAACAAACAATTATCTCTCGAATAACATATATATCTTTTCTTAAGATCCACTAAGCATCATATTAACAACCAGACAGATCATGCATAACATAACATCAGAAAATATTCAAATACAACAAAATATCACATAAGCAATTCAATAATAATAATAATAAATTCAATCAACCTCAAACAAGATAAAATCATCCTAACGCCGATAAGCCTACAATCCCCGAATCACAATTGGTTTTACAGAAAAGGTTTCCAATGTGATTTTGGTCTTGTCGATTACTCGACTACTAGTAGGGTTTAGGTCGCCCTACACAATTATCATATAATCTACTACTTATCGATTCCGACGATAGGTTGATTCTTTCCCCCACCTGGGTTATCACCGAAATTCTGAATTCGCAGTTCCTCGTTGTCACGCCACGTGTTATCAAATTCACCTTCATCCAGACAACACCACAACAAGTTAATCAACAAACCCTTCCTTAACCACTTTTAGTTAGGTTCGGTCAAGTAATTCAAGTGAGGGTTAGGGTTATGTTCTCGTTCTAATCTTTTGGATTCTAGGTGCTTAGGTCTTGGATAACTAGGATAAATTGTTAGAAGTTGAAAATATGAAACAATCTCTAACCTCCAAGGTTAGGGTTTCGGCCATGAGCATGAAAATAGGTGAGAAAATTCTTTTGATTTCAAGCTTTTGGATTTAGATAATATACATAATAGAGAGCTTAATTCAAGCATTAGATTTCACAATAGAAGCAAAAACACCAAACCCATTTTTCTACATAGGTTCGGCCAAATAGGGTTTAATAGGAAGGAAAATTATTTTGATCACATGCTTTTGGATAATGAAGGTAGGAGTCATATCTAGATCATAGGAATTGGTTTCACATTTTTATGATTTTTTTACAATTTTCTAGAATTATTTAAAGTTCTAGATCTAGAAATGGAAACTCATGAAATATGAAGAACAAAAGCTTAAGAATGGAAGAGATGATCTTGTTACCTTAAGTTAGGAAAGTAGAAGAAGGAGGTTGATGATCTTGGCAAGTTTCTTCAATTGAAACACTTGAAGCTTTTGAAGGTGATAATGGAGTTTGTAAAGAAAATGAAGAAGATGAAGAATGAAAAAAAAAGATGAAGAGTGAATTGGTGAGGGGACCACGGTTTTAGATTAATAGGTTTTAGGAATATTTAATTAATATAAGCTTAACCATAGTTAATAGTTAACTTAACTAGGGTTATGTTACTAACTAGGGTTAAAATTCATGTGGCTCACATTAAATGCAGGTGTGGCTGATTTTGGTCCACAAGAATTAACCATGGTTTCTTAACCATGGTTAGAATTTAACTAAACGTTGGTTAGGTTAAGCTAAAAGGGCATTTTGGTCATTTCACTTAAAAACTCATAATTTATAACATTAATCGCATCATAAATTCTTGATGAGTCATCCCATAGCTCAGCTCCTCTGGTGTCCCGTTCTAGCTCTGTAGTTCCGTTGCCGATTCCGTTGGTTTCCCGATTATGGTTTTACGCCCGAAATATAGCGTAATATTTCGTTTTTAGTTGAAAATTTTCAAACTAACCAAACTTGTTGGAAATATGATTTAAATATAAACCATTTCATTCACAAGTCAAAATTAGGTTTTCTGATCATTAAAATCATACTTTTAGTGAAAACACCAACTGTTTTCTGTCCGAACTTTTACCAAAATTCGTCCGAATAAACATGATATTTTATTTCTGATAAAAAATTTGGAAAGTAGGCTTCCTCATGAACAAAATATAAAAAATCTACAAATTTCAGTTTTCGGGTCAAATTAGGGTTTTCTGGCAGTATAAAATAATACTGTCAGCTAAAAAAACGCAGACCGGTTTCCGTCTGAGTTTTAAACCCAAATTTTAACCAGAGCTTCCTACCATAGAGTAAGTTCTAGATATGATTTTTTTTTCTCCAAAATCATTTCCCTAAGTCTCAAATAAAAATATAATTACTGTTAAAATAGTGTAATTAAAAACAGGCTGTTACAGATAGTGTAATACCCTCTACCCCTCATGTATTCCTAACACGTAAGAGCGATAAAAATAAATAAAAGAAAGAGAACACATGCATATTATATCATAATAATAAAACCACGATAGTGGTTACCACATTGTAACAAAATCTCAAATGCGGAAAATAAAACAAGTTTTAAAAAGAAACACATAATAAACATAACGAAACCCAACCCCGATGTCATATTACAGAGCTGGTATAACCATAGTCCGAAACATCTCGGATAAACAACATAAACTAAGAAATCTTAGACTACGAGTAGCGGCTCCTGAGAGTCATTCCTCAGCAAGCTGCTCACCGTCCTCTGCATAACCAAAAAGATACATGCAAAGCAAACAACAAAGAAGGGGAGTAAGAAACATGTATAAAACATAATGGCATGGAAGCAGTTAGCAAGATGATCATGCATTACATATACACATATACATAGCATATCAAAACATAATAACATCTAACATATCACAGATTCACCTAACTCTTGGATGAATCACCGCGGATGACCAGATCGCCTTACTCTCGGACGACCTCCCCTATGCTGAACATCCCCCACTAACATCTCTGTTGCGTGAATGCATAAGCAACACAACACACAATCAAACAATCACCACCTCCACTTGGGCCACTACGCTACCCAAGTTTGATCACCATCAACACCTCGACCACTTAGCATCTAGGCCTCCTTGGCCACTAAGCTACCAAGGTTCAACATTATCTTTTAATCTTTAATCTTTTAATTTGATTTAACAATCTGGCCAATAAGCACCAGACCAACACCTCGACCACTTGGCATCGAGGCACCCTTGGCCACTAGGCTACCAAGGTACAACAACGTGTGGTAACACATCGTTACCGTCTTAACATCTTATCACTTGTTATTCATTTATCTTCATTGAGTCTTCATTGAGTTATCTAGCTTGTCTTTACTTTGTTTAGTGTCTTACTACATCATTGAGGACATTTGGGGTGGAACACTCCTGTTTCTGTTTCTGTACTCTGTTCTTCCTAGGGGAGCACGGTCGTGCTGACTATTAAGCATGGTCGTGCTCGGTGCAGCATGGCTATACTGATCTGGGTAGAAAAGGTTAGGAACCCTTGCTAAGTTCCCTAGGGCGTTCAAGGATAATCCTATTGGCTTTAACTACACCATCAAGCATCAATTTCATTACTCTTGTTTAATCTTCATGTCTTATACTTATTGGGGATTAAACCTTTAATTCTGCTTCATTATTAATGTCCCTAAACACTCAAGAATCAATCCTAGGGTCTCTGGCTAAACATTGAGCAACAATCTCACTTCTCTTTACTATGGTTCATGTCTTATGAACATTGGGAAAACATCCCTTACTTTCAATCATCATTGTTAACATCTTTTAATGTTTTAACATCATTAATAAGCCCTATTATTTAATTAGAGTCTTATTAACATCAACGTTGGCATAACAGCCTTAACAACCAAACATTCAATCACAGCATAACATCATCATTTATTCATGGCAATAACATCATCATAACAGTTTGCAATTAAAGCATGCCAACAAGTAGAGAACATTGACAATAGTCATATAACAAACAAATATTATTTAAGCAAATAGCAAACAAATAGGGTCATGGGTTAACC
Organism: Echinosophora koreensis; assembly: GCA_035048595.1. Classification (NCBI taxonomy): domain Eukaryota; kingdom Viridiplantae; phylum Streptophyta; class Magnoliopsida; order Fabales; family Fabaceae; genus Echinosophora; species Echinosophora koreensis. Next base: position 156,066 of record JAPCYP010000206.1, read on the forward strand.
CTTCATCTTACGCTACCCCTAATGCCTACATGTTCATACTATCCCTTCTCCCTATACCTGGTATGAAGATCTAAGCCCCTTTGCTAAGTGTAAACGAAACTACTCTTGTTCCCTCGAGCGGCTCGACGAACTCTCCAAGCCTTGGTCAAACACATAAGAACAACCAAATAATCCCAAATCCAAAAACTAGGAAAAGAGATTAATAGAGAGATGAACACGTTACCTTAGATGACACTAACGCGCGTGACTTCACTCCCAAATGGACTCAAGAACGCCACAAAGGGTTCAAAGGAAGGGAAATGGGAGAGGTTTCTGTCACACTAGGATTGCCCAAAGTGCCAATTTAAGGGTTTGGCTCGCAACCCTCACGAAAATCTTCTATTTATAAACTCTCTGACCCAAACACGACTGTGCTCCCCTCTAGGCACGGTCGTGCTTAACATGAGCACTGGGTCGTGCTCACTTAAGCACGAGCTTGCAACATTCACGTCACAAAGCTCGAATTTTCGACACGGCCGTGCTCCCCTGAGCACGGCCGTGCTTGTGGCTCAAGCAGCCACAAGAGACGCACCTAAGCACGGGCGTGCTGATACATGAGCACGGCTGTGCTGATACATGAGCACGGCTGTGCTCATATACCAGAAAGAGATTTTAAGCCTCCCACTGAGCCCATCATAACACTCCTAAGGTCAAACTTAACATATATAGCACACACATAAGCACTTAATTGCTTAACACGAAAAACAGGGTGTTACAGATAGCATGTTGCGAACCATGTTCATAATGGCTCTATTCTTCCTCTCAGCTACCCCATTCTGCTGTGGGGTATATGCTGCAATGAGCTGCCTCTTGATGCCATTGGAACTGCAAAATTTCTCAAACTTAGAAGAGGTGAATTCTCCACCTCTATCTGTGCGCAGGCAACATATAGAGTCTCCAGTCTCATTTTCTACAACAACCTTAAATCTTTTTAAAGCATCTAATGCAGTAGATTTCTCAAATAAAAAATAAACCCATGTTTTTCTGCTATAATCATTAATAAAGGTAATAAAGTACCTCTTGTTGCTATTCGATTCAGGCATGACTGGTCCATGTAACACCCCATTTTCTCGTCTCTTGGCCGGTAATTATATTTTATATTATTACCGACGATCCAGAAAATGATTTTGAGGAAAACAAAATCATAGTTGAGACATTCTATATCGAAGGAAGTTACAGTTAAATTTTGGGTTTAAAACTCAGACAGAAATCGATCTGCATTTTTACAGACAGTGCAATTCTGTACTGCCCGAAAACCCTAATTTCGGCCCAAAAATGAAAATTTTCAAAATGTTGCCACTTGTTGGGGACAAAATATGTTTCAAGAATTTCTAGTCAAAAATAAAATATTTTATTTTATCAGGTGAAATTTTAGTGAAAAAGGGCGAAAAACCTAACCAGGTACACGACGGAGCCGGATTCGAATCTGCAGAAATATGTCGGAGGATAGGAATGATGATTCAACTTGGACAACTCACCTACGTGAGTCACCTAGTGACTTACCCTAGTGATAAATGACCATAAATGAAAGAGGGTGAATCACCAAAGTCATAAATGAAAAGTAGTGAATCACTATCTTGCACATGTTAAGAGTTTGTGTTCAAATTCTCTTTCTCTTGCTCCATGGTCCATGAAATTCGACCAAGCCCTCCTAGCCACACATAAGTCACCTAGTCATAATGACTACTTGACAAATGATTTTAATAACCTTGCAAAATGACCAAAATACCCTTTGATCATTTTATGAATTCCATTGATGTCCAACAAGTGTTTTGACAATTTTATCCTTCCTTCCACCATGTATAATTTCGACCAAGCCTCTTGAATAGGCATTATTTCACTCCATTCTAGATGATCATGATGGTTATGAAGACATCTAAGTATTTTAAGTTATTTTCTAACCTAAGCTAAAATTATGGTTACTACCTAAGGTTAGTAACCAAGACAAAACCAAATTGGGTTCTTATTCCTCCATGTGATACACACACGGCCACATCTCCCTAAACACACCTCCACCCCATATTTCTCTCATCCATTTATGTCAACTTATTTGCCACACCATCATGATGACTTAAACACAAAATATCTAGATATTTTCCTTATAACCTAACCTAGCTTTAGTTAACATCAATTATGGTTGTCATTAAGGTTATATAAGCAAACTTCTCCTCCTCCTTGGCAAGAATACATGGCCTACTCCACCTCCACCATCCTTTCATTTTCTATTTTTCATACTTAGCTTTATTTCCATGAAGAACACCAAAATCCTTTACTTTGTTCTTCATGTTCTTAGCCTTGTCCTTCATGTTCATCATCCATAAGACCTAGTTGATCCATGATCTCAAGTAATATACAGCCAACACCCTCCCACTCACACTCATCTTCATTCATTTCAACTTATCATATTACATGACACAAAATCATTTCATTTCATCACATCATCTTAAGTTCATTTCTCTAAAATAGCAAAGTTCTTCCTTTCCTTTTCTTCTTCCATGTTTCGGCCACCACCATGTCTCCACCTTCCAATTACTCAATTGAAAAACCAAGATCATATTCATCATCATCTCATCATCCTTGTTCATGAAGTAAAATCCATTCTTTTCTTTCTTTCTTTCTTTCTTTCTTTGAGAGTTTAGGCCACACCCATAAATCATCATCCAAACCTTTTTTTTGATCTTCTAAGATCATATTCTTACTCCTCTAGATGATCTAGACACTTTCTATTTCACACAAAAATCCATTTAGAGCTTGTTTTCAAAATGGGTTTCTAGAGGCCATATTCGGCTAAGCTTGTCTTTCCAACACCCAATCCTTGTTCCACCATTTCAACCCACTTTCCTAAAGCTAATCATCATTCCAAACAACTTTCATGTTGAATCTTGCATCAAAAAAGTTCATCTTGACATAGTTCATTCAAGATTAAAGTTGGAGTACTATAGGTAAAAGTCTTTTCTTTTCATTCCTATAGTGATTTTTGAACTTCTAACTAAGATTATATGTTGATAATCTTATTTCATGCTTCATTAGCATCCTATATATGTAAATTATTTTACTTTCCATATTCTTGATCATTTATGAATTAATTCATAAAAAATTTCATACTTATTTTTGAACATCCAACAATTTTTCTATAGTAGAAATACCTATCCATATATGTCTACCAAAGGATTTTGAGAACAAATAATCCTAGTCCTATAATCCATTGTTTGGCCGTGAGCACTCCCTAGGGTTTTGACCTTGGGTTTTCTTGTTTTAACTTGGTATTTTGTTGATGGATGAAGGTGATGATGATGGAGTTGGATATTTGTGGCTTTGTGAAACAAAGAAGAGAAACTTACTTAAAGGAGAGAAACTTGGTGGGTGTGAAGATGGCTTATTTTTGTTTGTGATTGGAAACCCTAGACCTAGGGTTATCCACTTTGTTCGGTTTGGTCCTCTATGAGGACATGACTGTAATGGTTAATTGTAGTTTGATTCATGATTATTGGTGTGATTGCTTGGTTGGAAAAATTATTTCTAGCATGTTGAAAACCATCACTTTGATCATTGGATCAAGTGGGGATTTTAATACTTGGTTATTGCAAATAAATTAGTTACTGTGGTTATTTGATATAACATGATATATTGTTGATTTTGCATTGTTTGGTGAAGTGTCATCTTCACTTTGGTTGTGATTGGCTTTTGGCCAAGTATGAATGAAAATGGGAGTTTAACTCCAATCCTTTAAACTTAAGCGACTTTAATATCATTAAGTGAGAAAATGAATATTAAAATCCATAAAGGAAAAAGAATAAGTTTTGAACAATTATTTTGGAATTTTGACTTTTGGTTAAGGATTTAGAAATGGCTTGAGAAATGTTTTAATCTCACTTCATGTTTTGAAGTAACCAAAGGGTGTTTTAAAGACCAAAGGAATAAGTGTTTTAAGGATCATTGAAGTAAAGAGGAAAGTGTTGTTTTCCAAAACTGTTTTTAAATTGTTTAGAACTGTATTGATGTGTTCAAATGGTATCAAAGCGGAGCCTTTTCCCAGTACGGTGTGGTTCGGGGACGAACCAAGCGGAAGTTGGTAGGTATGTGACACCCGGGGCTGACAAGGGCGGGGAGTAGTCGCCGGTGCAAGAAGGCATGGACAATGAGCGGCTCTTGGTAGGCTTCTAGGCGGAGGGACACATGAATGAACCGATTACACACCCGAATGAGAGGGATCCTGAGACTATGTAGGTATGAGACTATACAGCTGATGATGGCTTATATGAATTGATTGGTACTGCCTATACAAACAAGATGCATCTTCTTTTCGGTAGCTCATCACTTAAGAACTCCACAGTTAAGCGTGCTTGACTTGGAGCAATTCTGGGATGGGTGACCTTACGAGAAGTTTTCCTAGGAAGCGTGTGAGTGAGGACAAAGCATGCTGAAAAGACCCATGTTGGTTTGTGGGGACAATCATCAATCCATAGAGCAGTCAGGGATGTTACAGTCCACAAATATCTGCATGAACAAGTTAAGCATGTGAGTAGCTCTCCATGAACTCTTCTGTGGGAAAGATTCTATGTGTTGCTTTCCAGCCATGCAATCAGAACACACTCTTGATGATTCTTCAAGAATTGATAGTCCCCTAACCATTCCTTTTTGAGCTAAAAGTCTCAGTCCTTTATGACTCAGATGTTCATACCTACAATGCCATAAATGAGCATTGTCCTCACAGCTAGCTTTGAGGCAATTTGGAGATATGACTGAGGCTACAACAACAAACATTCGGTTTGATGACATCTGAGTCTGTATTATTAAGTCCCTTCAAAGATGATACACCTTGCATGAATCTTGCTGAATGATAATGGTTAGACTCTTTTCTTGTAGCTGAGCAATACTCAATAGGTTGTTCTTTAATTCAGTATATAGTAAACATCAGTGATAACCCGAACTATGCCATTGATTTGCAATTTGATATTCCCTCTTCCCATAACTAACATCTTGGAATTATCTCCCAGTTTTACAGATTCTCAAAATTTGTCATCCATGTGAAAGAACCACTCCTTATTACCACTCATGTGATTACTACACCCTGAGTCAAGAAACCATACCTTTCCCTTTGATGCACCTCTCACTTCTATATGAGACATTAACAATATTTCTTCTTCATCATCAGATTCAGCATAGTTGGCATTATTGTCCTAGCTAGGACATTCATATTTGTAATGTCCTAACTTATGGCATGAAACATTCTATAAGATCTTTATTGAAAGATTGTCTTCCTCTACCACATCCTCCCCTAGAGCCACCACGACCACTTCCTCTTCCTCCAGTTCTTTCTGTATTTGTGATCTTGAGAGCCTGCTCCTCCTCCCTATGTCCCTTCATCCTTTGTTCATGTACTAGCTGTAACACCCTATTTTTCGTTAAGTACTTTTATGTCTGTTGTTTGGTTGCTTAAGCCTTAGGACTTAGCTTAGAGTTGTCGTCGAGGGCTAAGTGGGATTTCTAGTCTTAAAATCCCTTTCTTAGGCCTGTGTCTTGTGACTGTCTGAGTCGCAAGCACGGCCGTGCTCATGCCTGTGTCTTGTGACTGTCTGAGTCGCAAGCACGGCCGTGCTCATTAGAGAGCACGACCGTGCTCGTTGGGAGAGCGCGTCTCACTGACGCTAAGTTGAGTACGACCATGCTCAACAGGGAGCACGCCCGTGCTCGAAGGTAGACCTCGCTCGTAGGCGCTAAGTTGAGAACGACCGTGCTCAACAAGGAGCACGATCGTGCTCAGGTTTAAGTTTTTAAATAGTTTACTAGCAGCGAGGGTTACGAGTAAAACCCTCAATTTGGCACTTTTAGGCAACCCTAAGTGTGACAACAGCCTCTCTTGTTCATCCCTTTTGAACCCAATCGTTGTTTGGTTTTCTGTTCGCGTTTTAGAGAGTGGAGTCATGCGTCAAGTGCCAATCTAAAGGTAATTATATTGGCCGAGGTAGCAAGCCCGGCCGCAGAGCTCGGAAACCTAACTAATTAACGATAACGCTTATCTAGAACTCAACTAACAACCTTACCTCAGATAAGGGATAAGCCTTCTCAGATAAGGAGGTTGGAGTTTGGCTAAAAGACATAAGTGATAAGAAAAGATAAATCAGATCCTAGAAAAGAGGATCGGATGACTCCTCTATAAAAGGAGAAAGATCCCAAGAGAAGGGATCACTTTTCACTAACCTAGGTGTTCTCCCTTAAGCATATTAGAGGTCCCAACTGCTACCAAGAGACTATCAAAGAGTCCTTGCCCGCCAGTGCACATCAGATACAAGATTAAGGGATTATAGCACCACATGGCCAAGGGTTGAACTCAGAACTACATCTGGCTTTGATTCCCATTGGGATACGTAGGACCGGAACATAAGTATTCTATCAAGCCATAATCTAAAACAACCCCATTGTTCACTCTTGGTCAGACGTTCACGGCGAGATTCCGGCAAGTCGGATCTCAGCAGGAACATTTGGAGCCCACCGTGGGGCCGAGGAAAAACTTTCCCCGGTTTCATAAGAAGATTTAATGGTGACTACACGAAACGGACCGAGGGGAGGGGCGCACAGTGCAAATCATGTTGATCATGAGGCATCAAACTCTAATCAGAACCATGACAATCCCCCGCCTCCACCCCTCGATGAAGATAATCCTCACCTGGGAGAGATTATGGCACAGCTGAAACAGTTGCGTCAGGAAAACGAGGAGATTTGTCCAGAGAATGAAAGGCTAGTAAGAGCTCGAAGAAGGGCAAGATCGGCAATGCCTGCCGAGGAAGAGCAATCTTCACCCGAGGATAGCCAGGAAGACCCCACATATGCACCTTCTCGTGATGATACAAGCCGACCTTCCAAGACCAGACCTAGGCCTGAGGGCTCAGGGGCCAGATCTCGTACTGAGGAGACTCTCCAGAGAGAAAGGATAAGAGACAAATGACCGAGGTTGCCTTTCACTGATCACATTAATGAGGTGATCATGCCTAGACATTTCAAATCTCTTAATATTGATAAGTATAATGGCACCACTAATCCAACTGAACATATAGAATCCTTTGTTTCTTCTGTTTACTTGGTGACCGATTCGAAAGCCATCATGTGCAAGATTTTTCCAACTACTTTGCAAGGCCTTGCCTTGTCTTGGCTCACGAATCTTCCACCTCGGTCAGTAGATTCTTTTGACATGCTAGTAACTAAATTCACTGCACAATTTGCAGCGAGCCGAAGACATAACAGGCACTCGATCTCGCTCGTGAATTTTAGGCAAGAAAAAAATGAATCACTTAGAGACTATACGGCTCGCTTTAGCACTCAACAGGTTTTAATCCCAAATATAAGCTCGAAACTCTGCCTTCATACCGTCATGAATGGTTTGAAGCTAGGGCCTTTCTTTGAATATTTATCTCAGAAACCACCGAGAGACTTTGAAGAATTGCAGGAAAAAGCCACAGGGTTCATGAACTCGGAAGAGATGGTAGAGTCTAAAAAGAGGGAAAGAGGTTTTGAAGACAAGAGCATGGTCCCGAGCAAGAGCATGGTCCCGAGCAAAGAGAGAGACAGAGGAGCCAATCCACCTAAGGCTCTCAAAAGCAATGAAAGAGGGTTCTCAGAGAAGCAACCCAGATACTAGTCTTACACACCACTGAACCGATCCAGAGCTGCCATTCTTCAAGAGGTGTGCAATGCCGAGTTACTGACACTACCACGACCATCAACAACTCCTTCTCAGGCTGACAGAAGCAAAGAGTGCAAGTGGCATCAAAATTATGGCCACTCCACTGAAGACTGTAGAACAGCTCAAGATAAAATTGAGGACTTGGTGCAGGCAGGTCGGATTGACCGGTTCGTTCGCCGAGAAGATGCTGGAGGCGGGCGAGCTGGTCGAAGACGTGGAAGGTGAGGTTATGATAATCGTAACCGAGATGAAAATTAGCTAGACAACCAGAACAGAGATCGGGGGCACAACCAGAGACCCCCTAATGATGAGGCAGAAGTTGGAGTCAGAGGAGTCATTAATACTATCTCAGGAGGTTTCGCAGGAGGAGGTACAACTAGTTCAGCTCGGAGGCGTTACATGAAAGCTATCCGATCTGTCAACTCGGTGTCTGGAAAACCTACAAGGCCGAGACCTCCCATTACTTTCTCAGATGATGACTTCCAAGGGTTGGATCCTAATCAAGATGACCCAATGGCGATAATGGTAGAGTTAGCTAACTACTTGGTCAAACGAACACTTGTTGATCAGGGTAGCTCGGCTGACATTTTGTACTTGGTAACCTTTAAAAAACTTGGAATTCCAGAAAACTTGATAAAAGAACAGGAGGACAAGCTAGTGGGGTTCGCCGGAGAGCAGGTAAAGACCCGAGGTTACACAGACCTCTTGACAACATTTGGTGAGGGCAAGCTCGCCCGAACCATATCAGTCAGGTATGTTATCGTGGATGCCAACACATCATACAACATCCTCATCGGAACACCAACTCTGAATGAGCTCGGGGCAATTGTCTCAACACCCTACCTCACCATGAAATTTCCAGCTGATTCGGGAGAGGTAGTCGCGATCCGAGCTGACCAGAGGATGGCCAAACAATGTTAGGCAGATAGTTTGAAGGTAACTCGAGAGCCGAATATCACAAAAAATGCTAAAGATGATAAAGCAGAAGTGGTAAGCTCGGTCAGTTCAGTTAGCTCAACAAGGTCGGTCAATATGTTCGAGTTGGATCTAAGGATGGAAATGTATGAGTCCAGAGCTGAACCTACAGAATCTTTGGAGAAATTTCAACTGGGAGCCCAAGCCGAGCAGTGCACAAAAGTTGGCAGTCAGCTCGACCCCTTGCTCAAGCAACAGATTCAAACTATTTTAAAGAAGAATGCCGACTTGTTTGCTTGGAAGACATCGGATATGCCTGGCATAGACCCCAATTTTCTGTGCCACAGGCTATCTATATGCCCTGAGGCCAAGACCATAGCCCAGAGGAAAAGGAAGCTCGACAAAGAAAGACGAAAGGCTGTAGCTAAGGAGACTGTAAATAGGGGTGTTCGCGGATTGGATTGGATCGGTTTTGAGCTAAAAAGTCATCCGATCCAATGATGAAAACAACGTGCGGTTTGGATTGGATCGGTTTGCTTCCTTGAAAAAATCCGATCCAATCCGATCCAATCAAATGTGGTTTGGATTGGATTGGATAATTCGGTTTTTGTCATATTTTATTTTTTCCTTATGTCAAGTGTCATTTCCACTTATTTAATAGTGGACAAAGTATAATTTTCATTTAAGGGAGCTAGTCTAGGGTGTCAAATACCTATTTTAATATATCTCTATACTAGAACAGTAGAACCTTTATTAAAGTTGGCAACTATTTGTACCTTATTAGCCGTTATTTGATTTGATGAAGACTGAGAAAACTGTTATAGAATTCTTGACAAAATATTGGGAGTTTGAGAAAAAATAGGTATTGATATTTTTTAACACGTTCTTTTATGTTAAATATTCTTTATGTTAATTTTCTATATCTACTCTCAGTTATCTTATTTTGTCCTTGAATCAGCTACAAATAAATTGTAGCTAATTATTTTTTCAAATTACTTAATTGATTTCCTATTTTTCATATTTACTCAATCAAGTATATATATTTTATGAATCAAAACTTTTAGCAAAATATAACTTCAAGACATTAACATTTATTCTAAATAATCTCATATATGTCATTCCAACAAAAATATTAAAGAGAATGAGGGTCATAAAAGTATGAAAAACAATGTTTAAGTATGAGTAATACTATGATTTCAAAAATAATAGTATATGTCTATAGTAGTTCGGTTTGGATTGGATTGGTTTGGATGTCACTAGGGGATCCAAAATCCGATCCAATCCAATGAAAAATTGCGGTTTTTTCGGTTTTCGGTTTTCGGCTTGTTCGGTCTTCGGTTTTTCAGTTCGGTTTTTGCGGTTTGAATCGGTTTGGATCGGTTGATGAACACCCCTAACTGTAAAGCTGATCAAAGCAAATTTCATCAGAGAAGTGAAGTACACCACTTGGCTAGCCAATGTTGTGTTGGTAAGAAAAGCCAATGGTAAGTGGAGAATGTGCACCGACTACACCGATCTCAACAAAGCATGTCCGAAGGATTCTTATCCTCTTCCCAACATTGACAGATTGGTGGATGGAGCTTCGGGTTACAGAATCTTGACTTTCTTGGATGCATATTTAGGTTATAATCATATAAGGATGTATCCACCAGATGAAGGAAAAACAGCATTTATGACCGATGGGGCAAACTACTGCTACAAAGTAATGCCCTTCGGTTTAAAAAATGCTGGTGCAACATACCAAAGGCTCATGGACAAAGTGTTTGTCAATCGGATCGGAAAGAACCTAGAAGTTTATGTTGATGATATGGTGGTAAAGTTCGATGACCCAAAGCAGCACCCTGCCGACCTGGAGGAGATTTTTGGCCAACTCAGAAAGTACAACATGAGATTGAACCCAGAAAAATGTTCTTTTGGTGTATAGGGAGGTAAGTTCCTGGGGTACATGCTAACATACAGAGGAATTGAAGTTAATCCCGATAAATGCAAAGCTGTCATAGAAATACGGAGCCCGTAAATTGTGAAAGAGATATAAAGGCTGGCTGGTCGTTTAGCTTTCCTATCTCGATTTCTCCCAAAGTCAGCAGAAAAGGCAAGACCCTTTTTCCAACTTCTGAAAAAACCAAAGGAGTTCATCTGGACTGAGGAATGTGAAAAGGCTTTTGAAGAGCTGAAACTTTTTTTAGCCTCCCCTCAGATTCTAACTCGGCCACAGCTCGGTAAGGATCTGTATTTGTATTTATCTGTCAATGATTACGCAATCAGTGCAGTAATCATCCAGGAGGAAGAAAAGCAACAAATGCCCGTGTATTATGTCAGTAGAATCCTGAATTATGCAAAAACAAGTATCAAGTAATTGAAAAGCTCGCCCTCACTGTGGTCATGGCAGCTCGGAGGTTACGACCTTATTTCCAGTCACACCAAGTTATAGTCAAAACAGATCATCCAATAAAGCAGGTGCTTAGAAAACCCGATCTGGCAGGACGAATGATAGCTTGGTCAGTGGAATTGTCAGAGTTCGGTTTACAATATGAACCGAGGGGACCAATGAAAGCCCAATGTCTCTCTGACTTCATTGCCGAGCTCTCTTCAAAGCCGAATTCAGAATCCTTTGATTGGCTTCTGTATGTGGATGGTTCTTCTAACTTAAAAGGAAGCGGAGCCAGAATAATTCTCGAAGGTCCAGATGATCTAGTCTTGGAACAATCCCTGAAGTTCTTCAAACAATCAAGTAGAATATGAAGCTCTTATTGCCGGGATGGTACTGGCTGAAGAGGTTGGAGTCAAAGGATTGAAGTGTCGAAGTGATTCACAGCTTGTAACCGGACAAGTCTCAGGGGATTATCAAACAAAGGATCCCCAATTAACCAGGTATTTGTGCAAAGTCAATAGTTTAATTTCAGAGTTTGATAATTTTACCATTGAACATATACCTCGTGAGGAAAATTCCAGGGCAGATCTGTTGTCTAAGTTGGCTAGCACCAAAAAAGCTGGCCAGCTAAGAACTTTCATTCAGGAAAATCTCCCTGAGCCGAGCATAAAAAGTGCCGAGGTATTGATGACTGAGCACTATGATCGGGGCTGGATGACACCATTTTGGGAGTTTCTAGCCTCGGACAAATAGCTTGACGATCCCAAAGAGGCAAAGAAAATTCATCTGAAGTCTTGTCATTACACCATCCGAGATGGAGAGTTATTAAAATGCATAACAAAAGAGCAATCTGAGTATGTAATGGATGAGATGCATCCAGGAATCTGCGGAATGCATTCCGGAGGCCGATCTCTAGCAGCTCGAGTTCTGCGAGTAGGTTTTTATTAGCCAACCATGAGATCGAATTGTGTCGCCTGGACTAACAAGTGTGATCCCTGTCATAAATTCGCCAATGTGGTGCGAGTACTAGGTGAAGAGCTCCATTCCATGTCCTCACCTTGGCCTTTTACTATGTAGGGAATGGATATTGTTGGTCCTTTCCCTGTTGCCAAAGGTCAAGTGAAGTTCTTGTTAGTGGGGGTGGACTACTTCACTAAGTGGACTGAGACCGAGCCATTAGCTACCAGAATAGCTAAAAAGGTTCAGGGTTTTGTATGGAAAAGCATTATATGCAGACATGGCCTATCTTATGCAATTGTCACTGATAATGGAAAGCAATTCACTGATAAAGGACTTAAAGAATTCTATTCCAACCTCGGAATCAAACATAAAGTGACCTCGGTCAAACATCCACAAACGAATGGCCAAGCCGAAGCAGCCAACAAAGTCATCCTGAACGAGCTCAAGAAAAGGTTAGATAAATCAAAAGGAGCATGGGTTGAAGAGCTACCAAGAATCCTCTGGGCTTACCATTGCTCACCACAGTCATCGACTGGGGAAACACCATTCTGGTTAACCTATGGAACAGATGCAATGATTCCTGTTGAGCTCGGTGAACTTTCTTTCAGAAGGAAACATCATGAACAGAGCAAAAATGAGGAAGAAATCCGAGTTGAGCTTGACATTGTAGAAGAAGTCCGAGATGAAGCAAAAATCAGGGAAGAGCTATGCAAGCAGAAAGCAACTCGGAGGTACAACTCAAGGTTGTGGCCAAGAGAGTTTGTGCAAGGCGAATTGGTGCTGAGATTGCAAAATGATGCAAGAAAGGGCTCCAAAAAGGGCAAGCTCGGAGCAAACTGGTCTGGCCCATTCAGAATAGTTGAAAGTTTTGGAAATGGTGCTTATAGGCTAGAAGAGTTGTCAGAAAAGGTTGTTCCAATAACTTGGAACACTTCCCACCTTAAGTTTTATTTTAGTTGAGTGATGTAAAGCATGTGATACAACTCTTTTTCCTACCCTGGTCTTTTTCCCACGAGGTTTTGGCCAGGAAGGTTTTAATGAGGCATGCCTGGGTAAATAAATGAATAAAGCCCCTTTCAGTTACATTTTTGTTACATGGCTAAAAATTCACTTATATTTGCATACGAAAGATGCCGAGCCTAAAAGGGTTGACCGAGTTGAGGTCGAAATGCCGGACCTAAAGAGGCAAATATGGATATCCAAGGGGTTCACCCATGGTTTGGTGGACTGTCGGCGTTGGTGCTTTTTGGCCAAATTGTGTTTTAAGGCATTATTTATATGTTGGATAATTATGTTTAAGACTTTGATTTAAGGTCTGATATGCATGTTTAGGTGTTGGGAACCTTGCATGGAAAGTATGAGATTAACCGGTGTTGGATTGAATAAGAAAGTGTTCTAGAATTTTCGTTATACCGTTTAGAACGTTTAAGAATGCACAATAGGAAATTTATTTTTGTGGAAGAGATTAGGTATTTTTGAAGGCTTGGTCTTATTCCTTAGGTATAGAAGAGTCTATGTTTCAAATTTTATGTCAATCGGACTTCGAACAAACTCAGAACGCGCGAAAACGTGCGAACCAGTAGTGTTGGACAGGAACTAGCGCTGGGCGCTGTATTCCTGGCGCTGAGCGCTGGCCAGATGGCCACGTGTCGTGTCGTGATTGGACGAGGGAGGCGGTTTGCCTCACCAGTGCTGAGCGCTGGATCCCGGGCGCTAAGCGCTGGGCTCCAGGAAAAAAAAAAGAGAGATAAATGTTGGAAATTCGTGGAAGTAGCCAGAAAAAGCCAGAAACCAGTTTTTAGAGTGAGAGGGAGAGGAGAGAAAGAAAGAGAGAGAAAATTCCAGAGCTGATTCCGATCAATCCGTTTGTCCTATTGAGAAACCGATTATACCGTTGTGATCCTCGTGACTTCTACTTCATCATCCTACCTTTCTTTTCTTGGTTAGGCTAAGGTAAGTCTATGTTTTTATGCCAAAATGCTGTCCATGATAGTATTGAAGTTATCTCTCAATCCGTTTATCTGTTTTCAATTTCGTCTTCAGATTTGAGCTACACGTAACGTGTACTTCGTGAATATGTGTTCAGGTGAATTTTTGGAGCCCCGGAGGTAGGAGAACCTCACGAGGCAGATTTGAGGAGATTGGAGTGGGTCCGTTTCGTTACTTTAAAGCTAGCCTACGACATCTCAGGTGGGGGAAAGAAGCCATCTAACATCGGAAATGGCTAAGTAACATTTTATTCAATATTGGCGTAGGGCGACCTAAACCCTACTAGTGAGCGAATAATTGACAATATCAATATCACATTGGGGATCACTTAGTGGTACCAATGATGATATTGAGATTGTAGATTTATCGCATTTAGGTTAATTTTTATGATATCTGAGGTTGTCTGATTTTACTGTTTTGAGCTGCTGGTTGTGTGCTGTTTGGATTGATATGTTAATTGTGATTATGTTTAATTTATTATTTTATTATTTTATAATTATGGTTGATAACATGTACTGGCTGATAATGTTATATTTGCCATAACATGCTTAGTTGTTTTCTAGGCAGTGATATTTGATATTTTAAGTGATGCATGTTGGGGAGTGTATGATATATGATTTTAGACGTGCCTAACCTGATTAATTAATATCTTTATTATGATGAGATTGATGAGGTGATATTATTGAGATATGCTAGGCGTTAGTGATGAGAGGTTAAGGCACTAGGGTATGATTGGATATACGTCGGTGAAACCCATATAGATGCATGTTGTTGATCACATCCGTGTGTTTGGAACACACGAGGTCAGGAGTCCTCACAGGACCGTCCCAACTTAGATTTAGGCTGTGCAGCTATAATGTCATTGCCACCCTCGAGAGAGAACCAGGGTGTGCACCGGAGTGAGGTGTGCAGCTATAGTGTCATTGCTTTGCATGAGCATTCTCACCGCGGATGAGAGTGTGCACCGGTGTTTGGGGACGCATCGCTTGGACGACTGACTAACATCTCTTAGCGGGTAAGGGATGTGTGACAGGATTGGTGGTGGCCACGTCAGCATAAGTTGCATGAGTGCGAAGGGTAGAGGATGACAATATATCTCGAGGATGATTGTATGTATTTCTTATATATATTTATCCGTGATGCATGTCTAAGTGCCTTTATTGTTTATATGTTACGTACCATTTTCCATATATGATGATAGATAGTTTCTTATCCCCTATTTCTTTTATATGTTTGTTTCTTTGATATGCTCGTTTTGAGAAGACCTTGCAGATGAGCCAGCTACAGAGGAGCTTGATGGGACTCCTTATGAGCCAGATGCTGGAGAACGAGCAGTGACCTCTAGCCGTTGAGTTTAGAGTCTATGGCCAGTGCGTCTTTTGTGACGTTTTAGTTTCCATTGCTTATATCATTTTATATCAGTATGTATCTTTTGGGACCCTAGATGGAGTACCCTCTTTAGTTTATCAGTATAGTATGTTTGTATTTATATTGATATGTGTGTGTGATGTGATGCTGAATTTGTTCTTACTTCTAAGTTTTTAATATTTATGATTTTCTATATATATATATATGTCCAACGCTAATATTAAGATTAAGTTTTAGATAATTAGGTTTTTCTTTAATGGGACATCGGGGTGTCTCACGCTACGTTTATGCTCACTGAGGAGTTTGAGCACTGGTGGGAAAACTGTCGCCAGAGGATGCAGGCTGAGGGCACGGTGATTACGTGGGCTGTTTTCAGAGATATGTTCTTGGAGAAGTATTTTCCTGCGGATGTACGTGACAAGAAAGAGATGGAATTCTTGGTGCTGAAGTAGGGAAATATGTCAGTGGGAGAGTATACGGCAAAGTTCGAGGAGCTGGCTAGGTATTACAAACCTTATCAGGTCATGATGGATGATCGGTCAAAGTGTGTAAAGTTGGAGGATGGTCTTCATCCAAAGATCAAGCAGGCGATCAGTTACCAGGAGGTCAGAATCTTTGAGGATACCTACAAGTCCAGAGTGACCAGTTTCAGGAATTCAGATTGCCAGGGCAGCAAGAAAACCGAGCAGAAGGACAAGGGCAAGCAGTGTTACGCACCAGTCGGCCTGGATTTCAAACAGAGTGGCAGGAAACCACAGTTTTTTTATGATAGGTCCAGGGGTGGGAAAACTAATTCCCCTAGTCCCATGAAGTGTAGCAAGTGTAGCGCTCCAGATCACTTCACTACCCAGTGCAAGGAATCAGACGTCATCTGCTTTAGATATGGCAAGTCTGGCCACATCAGTCGGGATTGTGGAGGAGCGAAGTCTCAACCTCCGATTGCTAGCAAGAGTCAGCAGTCTCAGGCTAATCGACTAAAGACCACTGGGAGAGTCTTTACTCTTAGTAGAGCTGAGGCCTCCAAGTCTGATGACTTGATTCAAGGTATGTGCTTAATTGATGGAACTCCTTTAACTGTATTGTTTGATTCGGGTGCTATGCACTCGTTTATATCACACAATAGGGTCAAGAGTCTTAAACTGCCTGTTACTTTTCTTGAGTATGATTTGGTTGTTTCCACGCCTACAAACAAGCATGTTCTTACTTCTCATGCATGCAAGAACTGTCATATTACCATTAATGGTCGAACTTTTATTGTAAATCTGGTATGCTTACCTTTAAAACAGCTTGATGTTATTCTTGGCATGGAGTGGTTATCTTCCAACCACGTCCTTTTGAATTGCTTTGATAAGGCTTCGATGAAAGACGAGACCCAAATGTACATGATGTTGTCTTCCCTGGAATTAGAGAGCCCTCCTGATGTCGAAAGTGTGCCTGTTGTGCAGGAAGTTCCTGAAGTGTTTCCGGGGGATGTTTATAACTTGACCCCTCAGAGAGATGTTGAGTTCACCATAGACCTAGTGCCTGGCACCGGGCCAATATCCATTGCGCCTATAGAATGTCTCCTCTAGAGCTAGCTGAGTTGAAGAAACAGATAGAGGATCTGATCCAAAAGCAGTTTATTATCCTCATGCGGAGCGCCAGTGTTGCTAGTAAAAAGAAGGATGGTAGTATGAGGTTGTGTGTCGACAACCGACAGCTCAACAAGGTGACCATTAAGAATCGGTATCCCCTCCCTAGGATTGATGATCTATGGATCAGTTGATCGGAGCTTGTGTCTTTTCGAAGATAATTTGAGGTCAGGGTACCATCAGATTTGGGTTAAGTCTGAGGATATCCTGGAGATGGCGTTTAGGACGCGTTATGGTCACTATGAGTACTTGGTTATGCCCTTTGGTGTGACCAATGCTCCAGCTGTGTTCATGGACTACATGAACAAGACCTTTCACCCTTACTTGGATAAGTTTGTGGTGGTTTTCATAGATGACATCTTAGTGTACTCCAAGACCAAGAAGGAACATGAGGAGCACTTGAGGGTTGTTTGCAGACCCTTAAGGAGAAGCAGTTGTATGCTAAGTTGTCTAAGTGTGAGTTTTGGTTAGAGGAGGTGAGTTTCTTAGGACATCATCTCTAAAGGTGGGATAGTCGTTGACCCGGCTAAGGTTGAGACGGTGCTCCGTGGGAAGCACCGAAGTCAGTGACGAGATTAGGAGTTTCTTGGGTTTAGCGGGTACTATAGGAGGTTTATAGAAGGTTTCTCTAAGATAGCTTTACCCTTAACCCATCTCACCAAGAAGGACAGTTGTTTGTGTGGACTCAAAGTGTGAAGAAGTTTCCAAACCCTTAATTATAGGTTGACATCAGCACAGTTTTAGTTTTGCCAGATCCTAGTGAACCTTTCGTAGCTTACTGTGATGCATCGAAGCAAGGTTTAGGTGGGTGTTGATGCAAAATGGTAAGGTAGTGGCTTATGCTTCTAGGCAGTTGAAAACTCATGAGAAGAACTACCCTACCCATGATCTAGAGTTAGGAGCTGTGGTAGTTGCCTTAAAGATCTGGAGGCATTACCTTTATGGAGCAAAGTTTGAGGTTTTTAGTGATCAAAAGTTTGAAGTATCTCTTTGATCAAAAGGAGTTGAATATGAGGTAGCGTTGGATGGAGTTTTTAAAGGATTACGAGTTTGATCTAACTACCACCCAGGAAAGGCCAATGTAGTGGCAGATTCTTTAAGTAGGAAAACCTTACACGTCTTCGCTTTGATGGTTAGGGAGATGAATCTGATTGAGGAGTTTAGAGACCTGAGTTTAGCATGGGAAGTTACCCCTAAAAGCATTAGGCTTGGAACCTTAAAGGTTACCAACAGTTGTGGATCAAGTTAGAGAGGGCTTGAAGTTAGAAGTTTCTCTTAGACCAGAGAGAGTTCTTGCTCAGGTAGAAACCTTAGTTTTAAAGACGGAAGTGATGGAGTTTTGAGGTTCAAAAATAGAGTCTGTATACCAGACGTCCCGGAGCTTAAAAAGTTGATCCTTGAAGAAGGACATAAGAGTGGACTGAGTGTGCACCCAGGT
Source organism: Echinosophora koreensis (assembly GCA_035048595.1). Classification (NCBI taxonomy): domain Eukaryota; kingdom Viridiplantae; phylum Streptophyta; class Magnoliopsida; order Fabales; family Fabaceae; genus Echinosophora; species Echinosophora koreensis. Next base: position 174,458 of record JAPCYP010000206.1, read on the forward strand.
GCCACTAAGATGTATCAGGATCTTAAGCGTATGTTTTGGCGGCCTAGGATGAAGAAAGATGTGGCTGAGTTTGTGTATGCTTGTTTAGTATGCCAAAAGGCTGAGATAGAACACCAAAAGCCATTAGATAAGTTGCAACCTTTAAGTATCCCATAATGGAAATGGGATAGTATTTCCATGGATTTTGTGTCTGGACTCCCTAGGACTCCAGCTGGTTTTGAGGATCTGGGTTGTGGTGGATAGACTGACTAAGCGCCCATTTCATCCTATGAACATGGAATATCCTTTGGAAAAGTTGGCCAAGTTGTACATCAAAGAGATAGTTATGCTACATGGTGTACCCTCTAGCATAGTGTCAGATAGAGACCCGAGGTTTACCTCTAGGTTTTGGAATAGTTTGCAAGAGGCTTTAGGAACGAGGCTTAGGCTAAGTTCAGCTTATCACCCACAGTCTGAGGGAATCATCCAGTCCTTAGAGGACTTGCTTAGAGCTTGTGTGCTAGAATAGTCGGGTAGTTGGGACAAGTTTTTGCCCCTGATAGAGTTTACCTACAATAATAGTTTCAATTCCAGTATTGGGATGACACCTTATGAAGCTCTTTATGGGAGGATATGTTGGACACCCTTGTGTTGGAGTGAACCCGGTGATAGTGTTATGTTAGGACCCGAGATAGTGCAGGAAACCACAGATAAAGTGAGGATGATTAAGGAAAAGATGAAAGTGGCACAGAGTAGGCAAAAGAGCTACCATGATAAAAGGAGGAAGGCGCTTGAATTCCAGGAAAGTGACCATGTGTTCTTGAGAGTTACCCCGACAACTGGGGTTGGTAGAGTGATGAAAGCAAGGAAACTTACTCCTAGATTCATTGGTCCATACCAAATTCTAAAAAAAGTCAGCAAAGTCGCCTACTAAATAGCCTTACCACCGTTCTTGTCCAACCTTCATAGTGTTTTTCATGTGTCTCAACTCAGAAAGTACATTCACGACCCTAGTCACGTGATAGTACCCGATACGATACAGTTAAAAGAGAACTTGAATTTTGAGGTATTACCCCTTCGAGTTGAGGATAGGAGGATGAAGCAACTAAGAGGCAAGGAGATCTATTTGGTCAAGGTCATTTGGAGTAGGGCTACTAAGGAAAGTGCTACGTGGGAGCTGGAAAGCAAGATGATGGAACCGTATCCACACCTTTTTAACGTAGGTGAGTAAAAATTTCAAGGACGAAATTTTTATAAGGGGGTGGAGTTGTAACATCCCGTTTTTTGTTAAGTGCTTTTATGTCTGTTATTTTGTTGCTTAAGCCTTAGGATTTCCCCTAGAGTTGTCGTGGAGGGCTAAATGGGATTTCTAGGCTTAAAATCCCTTTCTTAGGCTTGTGTCTTGTGACTGTCTGAGTCGCAAGCACGGTCGTTCTCATTAGAGAGCATGACTATGCTCGTTGGGAGAGTGTGTCCCGCTGACGCTAAGTTGAGCACGACCGTGCTCACATCTGAGTCTTTAAATAGTTTGCTAGCAGCAAGGGTTACTAGTTAAATCCTCAATTTGGCACTTTTAGGCAACCCTAAGTGTGACAGCAACCTCTCTTGTTCCTTCCCTTTGAACCCAATAGTTGTTTGGTGTTCCATTCGTGTCTTAGAGAGTGGAGTCACGCGTTAAGTGCCAATCTAAAGGTAATAGTTCTTCCCTTTTAGTTTCCCTTTTCTTGTTCTTGAAATTAGGAACTGATTTGGTTAACCCTTTTATGTTGGCCAAAGCTTGGGATTGTTCGTCAAGCCGTTCGAGGGAACCAGTTAGGATCTGCGTCTGTTATCAGGAATTCTTCATACCAGGTATGGGGAGAACAATAATGTAATCATTAGGCAAGGGGGTAGCGTAAGATGAAGGATTCCCATAGCCCCGTTGTTATTAATTGCTGTTATACCATGTTATATTTGATTATAGGACTAATTGCTATAATTGTTATTGGTTATTGAGTATGCCTGTTATAATGCCCATTTGGTATGTTTGGCTGAACTGTTTATGATGTTGTATGCCAACTATTGTATTAAATGTTATACTTTATGTCATGATGTGTGGGTTGAGATGGTATGTTGTTTATGACATGAATATGTCAGCTGGGTATGTTGATTAGTTGAATGAATGATGTTGTTTAAAGTTGAACAGTTAATAAGACCCTAATTGGCTAAATAGGACTCTTAATTAACATAACAGTTAAGGGATTAATTCCCCTAATGTTTCATAAAACATGAACTTAGTAGTGAGATGTGAGGCTTATGCCAACTGGTTTAGTTAAGACCCTAGGAAACGATTAAGAGTGTTTAGGGAGTTCTTGGTTTCAAGAACATGTTGAATCTTCCTAGAACAGTACGGCCAGCTCCAGGAGCACGGCTGTGCTGAATAGGGAGCACACCCATGCTCCTAGTTTGAATCTGGAAGATGGTCGTGCATTGAGTTCGGTCGTGTAGGACAGTGAGCACGACCGTGCTCCACTTAAGTGGCAGCACGACCGTGCTGGAGCGAGTACACCCACTACTAGAGAAAAGGGCTTTAATAGCACCTTTTTTTTTTACCTTTAGTAGCGCTTACAAGCGCCATCTATTCACCCGCTACTTAAGGTGAAAAAAATAGGCAGCGCTTAAAAAAGCGCTATTGAAAGTATGAATAGGTAGCGCTTCCTTAAGAAAGCGCAGTCTAAAAATAAAAAATAGATAATGCTTCCTTGAAAAAGCGCTATCTATTGGATATACTTTAGACAACGTTTCCTTGAGAAAGCGCTATCTAAACTATGTAATAGATAGCGCTTTCTCAAGGAAGCGCTATCTATTCCCCCCTTTTTTTTATTATTCACTTTGTTTTTCTACATTTTCCACCTGCACTTAACAATCCACAGTATCTTTGTTTTGTTGATAAATCAAATTTGTATTGAAAGAGTACTAGAAGTACTCAAAAACAACCGCACATATATAATGTACAAAGCTTACATACAATATTGGTAAGTATATATAAACCAAACCAAATATCAAAATAATGCATATACAATTAACTAATATACTTTAACACAATTCACAGTAAGGCTTACACATAACCAATTCTAATTAAAATGTGCAAACAATCTTTTAGAGGGATGATAACCATTCACCTGTAATATCAAAGCATGCCAAGTAGGATTATTAATACTAAAAAAGAGGTATGCCATTAGCAGCTATTTGAAGAGGAGTAAAGCAAAGACACTCCGTAATTACTAATTAGCTTTGAAAACACATTCAACTACGGCTGAAACAGATTCCAATCAAATTTGATACCAAGCTTCAACCAGCTTACATCAAAAGCTAATTTCTCAATATTCAACTACTAAGCAAGGAATATGCTTCATCTATAAGTTCATGATTTGCATCAAATTAACATTTATATCGGTCATATCCTTGAAAAATAGTAGCAAGTAGAACCAATACACAATCTAGAAAAGCATTAGCTGCAAATCCCAAGATGAGTATGGAGGCTATACCTTTCACAATGAGTTGAGAAGTCATCATAAACATTGATGTATCAAACATTACAGGTTACAAATACCCATCTTCTAACAACAATCTTATGCATGTAAACAATAACAATATTAAAGAATGTTTGAAACAGCACAAAGACATACTAGTAGGCCTCTCCATTTTGATCCCGACCATCTAACAAGATCCACATCACTAATTCCAGCAATTAATCCTGTGAATCTTCCCAAGAAGAAAAAAGTGAAATATACAAGACATGACAACAATCACATAGCATGGTCATCAAGAAAAAAAGAAAAAGCAGTAAGTATAATTAATTGTATGACTGGGAGTAAATTCAGCATTAACTATAGTTAGCATGACATAAACACCATAGTCTAAGCACAACCCTTTAACTAATTGTTGTCAATATTCTATACATGGTAGAATGTGGCTCAACTACTCCAGGCATTAGTACATGGCAGCGCTGTGTATGCAACAAGGACACCATGCCCATTGAAGTTCTTTGGGTATTATAGATTGCAAATCAAGTGCTTATCACAAAATCAAGCAATTAAACAAAATTTAAGAGAGCTAAACTTCATGTATTTCAGAAACAAATTAAGGCAATTAGTCAAACTTCCCAGCCATAAGATTTAAACTTATGTACCTTGCCAGAATTATAACCGGGCAGCTTAAATGAAGCAATAGTCTTGGTGGATGGAAGAATGTCAGCAAATGTGAGGGTTGTGGAGATCTGGCAAAAGAGTAAGCAAATAAGATGATTTATTCAAGAACAAACACTATTATATAATCTAAAAGGACAAAGCAACCCACAATTGATGCCATGTCAACTTTAACATCGATAATTGTGTTCTTATACTTATACTGTGTTGCTACATCCCCAGTTGTGAGTCCTCCTTTCTTCACAGTTGTTGAAGTGAGGGCCTGAAAGGAGAAAAAGGAAGAAATCAGATTGAACTGAACAATTGGCATACTTGCTCCTTGCAAATGATCTCAAGTGACCACGTGCACCACATACTGAGCATTACAAAAGCCACCAGGACAACCAAAATTACAGTAGGAAGACACAGAATTAAAATGATGAACATATGATTACCTGTCACACACACAGCTTTGAGAAAAACATAGAACTCATAATACATACTACAAAGGTACCCCTCCCTCCCAAAAAAAAATAAAAAATAAAAGTGGGGGGGTTGGAGGGGTTGGGGGGTACTAACAGCTGCCAATTGGATGCAAAGCTTAAGCTTCAACACAAATCCATTACATTATGAAAAAATTCTTATTCATGCAGGGTAGGTTACTGTTGATGGAACCATAATGGAAATTCGTGCGCTTAGCACTAGAAATGGGATACCAATGCAATAAGCAACATATTTGATAGTTGATAGGGACTCGTATCTTAAATCCTCAGATAATAAGCATGCAGTTTGCATTAGTCTAGAAGAAATTCCAAAAGGAATTATTAAATACACAGTTAACAGCAACATATTTCCCATCCAAGAAATCAGCATTTTGATAAGCCATGTGCCATGTTATATGTAGAATAAAGGTTGTTTTTTGTAAAGTAACATAAATCATTGATACTTGATAGTTGATAGGGACTCGTATCTCAAACTACATATTTAGAAAACCACATGCTCTAATCTTATGTATGTCATAGAGAAGTAGACCGAGGTAAGACATGCGTAACAAAACTCACTTGAGGACTTGAGAAGAACAAATAGAACATCACGAAAGAAGTTAAGGCAGAAGAACAAGACTAGTATATTAAGTAACCACCTATCCAATATCCTACATTTCTTATTTGCGGTGATAAATTGTCAACAACACAACACGGATTAACTTCCGTTGCATACCAACAATGAAATCCGAAATAGGCTTAATATACACATCGAAACATATGAAATCAAGTGAAATGATTTTTCAGCGGCAACTCCAAGATTGATTTAAGGAACAAATCAATACATGAGGTAAAGTGGATGCATAATGAGAGTAAATTAATTGACATGCGTAGCATCATGCTGGATCTTGAGTTGAAAACAAATCCAATAGCCTCAATAACACAAATCCAATAACCTCCATAACACAAATCTTCAAGCAATTAAACTAAAGAATGTTTTCATAAATTGTTTCAGCCAAACAAATCCCCAAATAGGTTTTCATATACAACCCTCAGCCCCCAAATGGACAAACCTGAGAATGTGACAAACCCGCAGAGAACGTCGAACAGAAAATGGATTGACAGATTAGAGGGATGTTCTCTCCGCCGGCGGGGAAGGGAAGAAGAAGACGGCGTGTGGTTGTGATGGCCCTAGAAGGAGACGAGAGCAGTGAGGGAGATGGCGGTTTATGGCGGAGGTAGTGAGGGAGACGCGAGCAGCAGTGAGGCCCTAGAGGGAGGCAGTGTCACGCGAGCAGTACATGCCGCGTGAATGAACGAGGGTAGGAGACATACGTCACGTGAAAGTATATTTTCAGAGTGAGGGAAAAATTCAGTGGCAGGGAATAGTTTAAGTTTTAGGGAAAGGAATAGATAGCGCTTCATTTAAAAAACGCTATCTTAGATGAAGAATAAACGGCGCTTGTTCAATAAAGTGCTATCTATTCCTACCCATCAACATTTAATAGCGCTTCCTTGATAAAGCGTTATCTTAAAGTGAACCAACGATAGCGCTTTCTTGAGGAATCGCTATTAAAAGTGTTCCGCCTCTTTTTAAGGTTTGGTGGACTGTGCGCCCCAATGATGGCGCATCCAAGGTATGTTGCGTCGGCTATCCAAGGGGTTCACCGATAGTTTGGTGGACTGCCGGCACTGGTGCTTTTTGGTCAATGTGGATATGTAACTCCGAAGTTGCCTTCCTGAGATAGTTTGGATCCACATGCATAATGGAGTAATGGAGTAGTGTTGCACCGCATAGCATACGTTGATTGATTTATATATGTGATGTATGTTCATCATGCTTACTACTTCCATGCCTATGTTTTTACATGTTTTCTTACTCCCCGTTTTCTGTTTCTGCTGTTGGCATGTATCTTTTTATGCAGAGGACGGTGAGTAACCAGTGGAGGAGTGACTTTGAGGAGCCGCGACTCTAGCTAAGATGTTTTGATGTTTTAGTTGTTTAGTTATTTTCAGTTTCGTTGTATTCCGAGGATTTATTCCAGAACGGTTATACCAGCTCTGTATGTGACATCGAAGTTAGGTTATGTTTATGCTTTGTTTACGTTTTATTTCTTTTAAAACTATATTTCTTTCCACGTTGAGATGTTACAATGTGGTACCTTTTATCCGGTTTTTATTTTACGAAATAAATGCATGTTTTTATATTACCTCTTTTGCGTAAATGTTTTATAAATAATATGTGGGGTAGAGGGTGTCACACCAGCATGCTACTCTGTAGTTCATATATGGTTATGGTGCTCACATTATTGGATTCTTCAATGGAGCACACCACATAATCAAATCTTAATGTCATAGATCTGAGAATTTTCTCAACAACCACCATCTATTCCATCTTCTCCCCATGTGCTTTCATTTTGTTAGCAATGGCAAGAGTTCTTGCAAAGTACTCATCTACAGTTTCCCCATCCTTCATTCCCAGAATATCAAACTCCTTCCTGAGAGCTTGCAACTGAGCTCGTTTCACCTTTGTGGATCCTTGATACTTCTGTTTCATTGAGTCCCATATATCTTTCGTCGTATCTTTATTGAGAATGGTCTCTATGATAGTTCTATTTGTTGCTTGGAATAGATAGTTTTTCTCCTTCAGATCCTTTAGCTTGCTATCTTCAACTTTCTTTAACTATTCTTGATTTTGTTCTTGCCTCGCAGGTACAGTAGCAATCCCTACCTTCACCAAGCTCCAATACTCCTTTGATCTAAGGAGATTTTCCATGAACATTGCCCAACGGTCATAGTGACCATCGAATTTGGGAATTGCTGGTTGAACAAAATTTTTGCTGCCATGATCTACACAATCTTTTCTCTCTTTTCTTTAACCAGAAACTGCGGTTTCTGTATCAGGCCCTTTAATGGAGCTCTGATACCAGCTGTAAGATATGTTGGACAGATGCACGATATTGAATATTGAATACTGAATGTTCTCTCTTCATTTCATTGAATTACATGGCTATATTTATAGAGCCAATTACACTTGAAAACTTGTAACAACAACTCAACATAAAACCATAACAGAAAAGATTCTAAGTACAACAGACCAATAGAACAAACTGACTAACAGAAACTTGATCCTAACACATTAATCACCCAACAACTTTATGCTATATATGTTCAACGCGATGTAATGCTTGGTGTACAAATTTACATCTATGTTTGAATTGGGTGAAGCATAGCAAAAGTTGGCCTAAGCTGATTTTGAACTAAACCATCACCGACACCTCTCACCAATAAAATAAAGCAAAAGATTCAAAGAAAAAAACACTATAATAATGTTCAGTATGCCTAGCTCAATGTCATTGCCATAATTTATGTACATTTGCATTGAAGATGAGCAAATTACATTCCTTTCTTGGTGCTTAAATTACATTGTCATTCTTTTCATTTTGAAAAATCATATATTTTTCTACTAGAGATGAAAATGTGCTACACATTAGTTTATTTTTATATTTTTCATTAAAAATTATGTAGAGCCAAAATACTCAAAGTCACCAATGTCTATTGATCCAAAATGACAAGGAGCTTGGTTCCCCCTAAACAAGTATCAGGTTCGAATATTGTAAATGAAAAAAATAGATGATGGGAGAGTTTTTCTCTTAAATGCATCTTTTCGACTTGACTTGGACTAGTCGGAATCCTATCAGATTTCCGGATAACGAGGGTCTCACTTAAAAAATACTCAAGTCATAACAATTAATAGCTAGTAGGATTGAAGATGAAGATGCTAAGACAACAATGTTGTTGGTGTAGTTTTTTCCAATTAACTAAACAATATTAAAAATATTCCTTATAAGATTCTTAAATACCTTATTAATCATTCCTTAGTTTCGTTGTGTGTCCAACGACCAACACCAACGACCTCGACCTACTACTAGTTGGTGGCTGACGCGACATGAGCCTTTGACCATGGAGGAGTTTTAATGAAAACATAAAAATATGGATTGAAGCATAATGCACTTTTATCTCTCATAAGAGGTTTAAAATATAGGGAAAGACGATGTAATTTAAGCATATATCGTCTTCATGAAGGGCTTCAGATATTTATAGACTTGTGAATATCTTCATGCAAAACTTCCTTAACAACAATAAATGTGTCCGTTTAGAGATAACATTAGTTTTCGAGCAATTTGAGTCAAGTCAGTCTGATAGCTTGTGTTGCTTCTTTTGAAAAGTTGCCTTGGTTATCAGCTTAGCAAAAAAGTGATTGAAAAATATAGAGTAATAGGAAAGGCAAACACCTATCATGGTACTGGACACTGGATGCTCGCAACATATAACAGGAGAAAGGTCTATGTTCCTAGACCTCCAACCTAAGAAAGGTGGACATGTAACCTTTTGTGGCAACAGAAGGGAAAAGTTATTGGTGTAGGTAAAATTGGTGGTAAACCTCCCTTACCTATCATCTGTGATGTATTATTAGTTAACTAGTTAAAACATAATCTTCTTAACATAAATCAATTGTGTGATAGTGGAGTTTCTGTATCTTTTCCTAAGGATGCATGCATAGTCAATGATAAAAACGGAAAGACCCTCTTTTCTGCTAAAAAGCAACACAATCTGTATAAGAATGACCTGTCTAAACTTTCAGATCAAAGTGTAACATGCTTTATGTCTAAAGAGATGAGTAGTGGCTATGGCATAAGAAACTAGGACATGTTAGTATGAAACAAATTTCTAAATTGAAAAGGCATAACCTTGTGAGAGGATTGCCTGATATTTCTTTTAAGAAAGATGTTTTGTGTGATGCATGTCAGAGAGGTAAACAAGTAAAGTCAAGTTTCAAATCTAAGAAAGAAGTCACCTCCTTTAGACCTTTGCAACTGTTACACATGATCTGTTTGGACCAGTTAGTAGCTATCCTAGGTGGAAAGAAATATGGTTTTGTCATTATTGATGACTATTCTAGATTCACATGGGTACTTCTTAACCCATAAGGATGGTCTATAAGGTCTTTACAGTATTCAGTAAGAGAGTATAGAATAAGCAGGGTTTCTGTATTTCTGCTATTACAAGTGACCATGGGGTGAGTTTGAAAATGAGCAATTCAAACTGTTCTGTGAGGAAAATGGTATTTCTCACAATTTCTCTGCCCCTAGAACTCCTCGGCAAAATGGAGTGGTTGAGAGAAACAACATATCTCTTCAAGAGATGGGTAGGACAATGCTCAATAAAAACAATCTCCCTAAGTACTTCTAGGCAGAAGCCATTAATTCTACTGTTATGTACAAAACAGAATACTGATTAGACCAGTCCTAAATAAGACTCCTTATGAATTGTGGAAAGGTAGAAAACCCAACATATCATATTTTCATGCATTTGAATGTGAATGTTATATTCTAAATACAAGAGATCAATACATGTGAAATTTAATGATGGTTTAAGACTGATAAAAAACTATCAAATCTAGAAGATGACATTGCAGATATTGATTTAAGTCCCTCTGAGGAAAAGTCTTCAGACAAGTCAAAAGTAGACGTATCTGAAATTTCAAAAAATCAGACGAGTGCTCAAACGTCTGAAAAACATAATGAGAACAGAGACTGGAAATTCAAGACTTATCATCCAGAAGATCTTATCATTGGAAGTCCATCTCAAGGAGTTAGAACCAGATTTGCTTTCAAAGAAAACAATAACATGGCCTTCATATCAGGTTTGGAGCCCAAAAGAATTGAGGAAGCTCTACAAGATGAAAGTTGGATTCTAGCCATGTAAGAAGAACTGAATCAGTTCAAAAGAAATGATGTGTGGACTCTAGTTTTTAAACCCAAAGACAAATCCATTATTGGAACCATATGGGTATTTAGAAACAAACTGGATGAAGATGGAAAGTGGTAAGAAATAAAGCAAGACTAGTTGCTCAAGGGTATAACCAATAAGAAGGTATTTATTTCAGTGAAACCTTTGCATCTGTAGCTAGATTAGAAGCAATTAGAATTCTTATATCTTATGCTGCACAACATGATATAACTCTATATCAAATGGATGTTAAAACTGCATTTCTAAATGGGATAATTGAGGAGGAAGTTTATGTTAAGTAACCTTCTAGGTTTGAGGATTCTGAAAATCCTCACCATGTCTATAAGTTTAAGAAAGCTTTATATAGACTCAAACAAGCTCCTAGAGCTTGGTATGATAGATTAAGCACATATCTGATGGAAAATAATTTCATTAGAGGAAAAGTAGACATTACACTTTTCAAGAAATGCTCAAAGAAAGATTTCATAGTAGTTACAGATTTATGTTGATGATATTATATTTGGTGCTACTAACGAAAAGATCTGTAAAGAGTTCTCTGAGATGATGCAAAATGAGTTTGCGATGAGCACGATGGGAGAATTGAAGTTCTTCCTTGGTCTACAAATAAAACAGACGAGTGATGGAATCTATATCCATTAGCAAAAATACACCAAGGAACTTTGAAAAAGTATAAGATGGAAAATTCAAAGCCTATGAGTACTCTTATGCATCCATCAATAGTTCTAAACAAGGATAAGGAAGGTAAAAAGGTAGATCAAACTATCTACCGATGTATGATTGGATCTCTTCTGTATTTAACTGCTAGCAGGCCTGACATTCAGTTTAGTGTTTGTCTCTGTGCTAGATTTCAGCAGATCCTAAAGAATCTCATCATAAGGCTGTTAAAAGAATTTTCATATATTTAATTGGAACCACTAACCTTGATCTATTGTATAAGAAATCTGAAGATTTCAGGTTAGCTGGATTCTGTGATGCTGACTTTGCTGGAGATAGAATTGATAAAAAAGCACCAGTGGATGATGCCACTTCATTCGAGCAAACATATCTCCTGGTCAAGCAAAAGGCAAAGTACAATTGCTCTCTCAACTGCTGAAGCTGAATATATATCTGCAGCAAGTTGTTGTTGATAACTGCTTTGGGTAAAATATCAACTTGAGGATTATTCAATGCTTGAGCATAATATACGTGTTTGGTGTGATAACACCAATGCTATTAACTTGTCTAAAAATCCCATACAACATTCTAGAGCAAAGCATATAGAAATAAAGCATCATTTTATTAGAGATTATGTGCAAAAAGGTGTTTTGAAATTAAGTTTTTGAACACTGAGTATTAGTGGGCTGGCATCTTTACTAAACTTTTAAGTGAAGATAGATTTGTTTTTATCATAAGGAATCTCAATATGCATAATGTGTCTAAATGATTGTATGCTGATAGGTCTAAAAATTTACTTGTTCGAAATTTTCTGCTTTACTTGTCTGTTTTTTTATGCTTCACTTGTCTACTTTAGCCAAGCGTCTGATGACGTGGCTAAGATCACTCACAAAGTGCTGACCCTGACTGAGAACGCGTATATTGCAAAATTTCCCTCCTTTTTCTAAAAAATGTTCCATCTTTTCACAACTGTCATTTCAAAAGTTATTACTATTTATGACATAACCTCTCTCCTTGTTCCCAAAGCAAAAACACTCAAGTGTTTTCTTTTCTTATCCTAAAAGTAAACATTAGTCGTTTCACAATCTCTCCACTCAGAATCCTCGTGTCTCTATCTTTCTGATTCTCTCTTCGTCTTCAACCTCTCAAAAACCTTTCGTTTCCAAACCCTAAAAATCTATTCTTTTCTGAATTAATGGCTTCCAAGAGTTTTCTGGAAACAATCACTAAAAATGCTAAAATTTCTGTGAGTGAGATGAAGAAGGTACACCCAGGAAGGGTTCCAAACTTCGAGGAACTGAAGAACAAAGGCTTGGATGTCCAACTTGAGATTATTGCCGGTGGATGGATGCCATCCTTCCAACTCCATGAGGTTGTCTACCGCTCATTGGTTAGGGCTTTCTGGAGAACTACCAAGATAACCAAGGATAATCTCTTCTCCATGATTTCTGGAGATGTGGACCATGTCATCATCACTCACGAGTCACTTGCTGAAGTGACAAAATGCCCAAGAGAAGGTGATGGGTAAGATAACGATGGATGAAGCTGATGAGCTTGAAAGCTGTCAACATTGTGCTTATGGAGTCCCAAACCCTGTTAACCCTGATAAGTACTTGACTCCTAAGGTAAGATTTCTTCATGTTTTGCTCATAAACTGTGTGATGCCTAGAGTATGATCTAGGAACCATGTGAGTAAAATTGAGAAAATTGCTATCTATCATCTTGTCCAAAAGATTAAGATAGATATCACTGATCTCATTTTTAGACACATGGAGAAGGCTGCCAAAGGGAAAGACAAGGATTATCCCTATGGCATGATCATAACCAGAGTGTTTAGGGCAAACTCTCTGGAGGATCTAAGGAATGCCTTCAGTGTCCATCTCTGCACTGAGATCACAACAAAGGCTCTGTCTCTGGTGAAGGTGCCACTGACACCATTTGAGGAACCTGCTGAAGAGGAACCTCAACAAGCACCTGCTTGGGAAGCTCCTACTGAACAAGCACTTGTTGTCCCTGTTGTTATGGTTGAGCCCGAAGAAGAGGCAGAACCCCAATTACTACACAAGAGGAAGAGGGTTGCTAAACCTACTGTATAGTCTGAGGGGGAGTCTCAAGCTGATGAGACTATGATCCCTAAGAAGAAGAAGACCTCTACTACAAAGAGGAAGGCCACTAAGCATTTGAGACAGTCATCCAGAATCAAGAGGAGATTGGTTCTGTTACCAACACCTTCATCCTCACCTTCACCCAAACAGAAAACACATTCCCCATCACCAAAGAACAAAACACCTCCACCTACAATACCATTGCCAGTATCCTCACAACAAAGAGCCCCAACACCACCACATACCTCACCACAAAAAGCTCTCACATCACCACCACAACCATCACCTATCTCTGTCCAAAACCACATATTTTTTAACCTTCTATTTCTGAACCAGAACCATATATTTCTGTACCTTCTGTTTTTGAACCAGAACCACATACTTCTGAACCAAATGTCTCTAAACCACATACTTCTGTTTCAGAACCACATGTCCACATGTGGACATGTGGTTCTGAAACTGACCCTCATGTGTCTGAACCATCCACACCACACTCCCATTATTCTTTTGAATCTCACCATGAAGAATTTAATGATTTTGACTACTTAGACACCCCTACCACACCTCCATCTCCACCTAGACCACCTAGACCTGACCATATCAAAACCAATGCCAAGTCCCTTTGAGAACCATCTTTCCTGATCTTTCTTAGAAACCAGACATAACCCCTACCTAAAGCCACCCTACCTAGATATCATCTCTCCTCTAGAACCACTCCAATTGCTATCTCTGATGACTGCAACTCTGATATGTTGTTCAGCAAAGAATTGGACATCATTGCTTCTTTGGAAGCAGAAAGGCAACTGGTAAAATTGGCTGAGAAGCAGAAGTTTTCTACAAGATGGAAGCCAAACCCACATGTCATCATGAAGCCTTCCACTGTGTTAAAGTGATGCCAGACTCAATGGTGCTGAAAGGAAAGAAGAAGGTTATCTATATGCCTGGTAAACAGATAGATTCTCTCATTGATCTGGATGATGATGGATTAAAATTTAGAAAAAGGATAGCACCATTGCCACCTCCTCCAAGTACCTGAAAGTTGGAGACATCTACTTGAGATGTGGATCAAGCTCTGGGTTGTCTGAAGAAGAAAAGAATGATATCCCTACCAGAGGTAGTCAAGCTTATGCCCTTTACCCTTTGCACCCTCTATCTATACTTTCCCTCCCTTCTTTTTCATTTTACCTTTCTTCATTTTAAATTTTCCCCAGTCTACCCCTGTAACCCCCATAAATCTCGTTAGGAGATCTTATGAGTTCATGCTTACCCACATTGAGTCTCCCCTCCATCATGAAAGAATCCAATGGTTTATGGATACTTTCTTTCCAACAATGTTTTTAAAACCACTCTTTCAACTGGTGTTATATGGATCCTCATCCTGAGGATGAAATCTTGGTTAAAGAGTTACCTTCTACCCCTCCTCCTAGCCTCCTCCATCTGCACATGCTGATCCCTCAACCTCTCTGGCTACAACGGCTCTACTGCCGCTGTTGTTGCTCATGACCCTGCTACACATCAAAGGCTGGATGAAATGGCCACTTGTCTGCAATTTGTTATGCAGAAACAAGATGAAGCCACGGAACAACAAGCTTCATTTCAGGCCACTGTGTTAGCTCAGTAAGTAGCAATCCAGAAGATATTGGAAGCCTTCTTGAAGAGTAAAGGAGGACCTAGTTCTTAAACTTAGGACTTAGCTTTTCTTTTTGTCTAGAGTCATGCAATATACTGTCAATGATGTTATTATCACCTTTTGTAAACATTTCTTCTGACTCTGAATGAAATGAAATTGCTTTTATCACTTTTGGCTCTTTGTCATTTATCTGTCTTTTAATGCTTAATGTTTATCTTTTTGACTGATGCCAAAATGGGGAGAAGTAAAAGTAACGGAAATATAAAAAGGGGGAGAATGTTGAGACCTCATAAGTCTGGAACACATTCAATGTGTAAATTCTCTAAGTTTTGATGATTCCAAATATATTAAGTATGGTATATTGAACAATTTGAAATTACTGACAAGTCTGCTAAGTGTGCAGGAAAATAGACTTAAGGTCACTCATCTAAATCTAACCTGTCTAATTTTCTCTAAAGAGCAGTTTTTCAAACTCATCTGAAAAACCACCCGTCTGAAATATAGTCAACTCAGATAAAGACCAAGACAACTCTCAGTCAAAGTTATGATTTAATTGATGATGTGGCAAGTATCAAAAGTCTGAAGAAGCTTCAGTAGATCACCCATCTAAAAATGACTTTCTCACCCGTCTATGTTTTGGCTCACCTCACCTGTCTACTTTTGGATTGCACAACACCTGTCTAATTTCAGACTTGCTGAATCAATCTTTTGTCAGACCTGTCAGAAAAAAGTCCAAGTCAACCTTATTTAAATGATGATTTCCTTAAGGATCTCGAAGACCTCTGGCCAATAGCACCAAGGACAAAGAATAAAGAATTCATTCTTTCAAGTGTTTAACGAATAAACACGCTACCTCTGCACTAAGTCATAGCTTTTAGCTGTTTTAGTACAAAGTAAAAGTGCTTTCCAGAAAGTGAACTGAGTGTTGCACTGAAAAGGAAAGTTCTCTACTGCAAGTACAAGAAGTCTGCTACTGCAACATTGAAACAACAACTGCTCAGAAGTAAAGTGTATTCTTGGTCGCATCTGTCAAAGTCCAACATCCCTAAACATTTAATGCTTATATAGAACAACTCTTTGGCATTAATAGCATCCCAGAAGTTCAAATCAAAAGAGCACACTTTCTGGAGTTGTATCTAACGGATCAAATTGATTGAAGCCTTTAAATAGTGCAAACCATGAAGATGAAGTAAAGAGCTTTGGGCACATATTTAAAGAAGCATTTACTCTGCTCATTTACTTCTTCATTCCTTCATTGAAGAACTCTTCAATCATTTGACATAAATTTCGTAGTCTTTCACTCCTTCATTTATTCCACTCTCTGAGTGTTATCTGAAAGACTTGCAAAGTTGTATTAATTACTCAAAACCTTTACCCTTTACTGTGTGGAACCTGAAGAGGCTAGGTGAGAAAAAATACTTGTTTGAGTGTGAGCCTGAAGAGGCTAGTGTGAAAAGAATACTTGTACTGTAATATGATCAGTTATAGTTGAAACTTGGTATTGCCAAGAACTGGACATAGCCCTGTGGACTTTGGGTGAACCAGTATAAAACTCTTGAGTGATATTCCTCTTCCCTTATCTCTTTAATTTGTTTAAGAGTTATTTGTTTAAGCTTTTAACTTGGGGAGTTAATATTGTGAATATCAAATCATGTTTTAACCTTATCTGTATGCGCTTGTGTTTTAACTTTCCTTAGCTTTATTTTTGTTTGTTATGCCTGCGAAAATAATTTTCAAAGTTTCCAAAAAAGTTGGTAAACACAATTCAGCCCACTTCTTGTGTTAACTTTGGTTATTTCAGTTGGTATCAGAGCTCAGCCTCTGGGTTGAGCACTTAACAGTGTATAGGAAAAGATCTTGGATATGGCAGGAGAAGCCAGCTCTAGCAAGAATCATGCAGGAGAAGGATCCTCAATGTCCAGACCTTCATACTTCAATGGAGAGGACTACATCTACTGGAAAGAGGAGATGAAGTGGTTTCTGTAATTCACTAACTTGATCTCTGGGATATTATTGAAGAAGGTCCCTACATTCCTAAGGATGACAAAGAGCATAAATTCCAAAAGCAAGCATGACCTCTGATCAAAAGAAAAAATGGCAGTCCAATGCCAAAGCTAGATATGCAATCAAGTGTGCTTTGAGCATAGACGAGTTTGAAAAAGTCCGTACTCGAGCGCCTAGCGCACCACCTAACCCACTATCTTTTCTTCTTCCTTTGCATGGCACTCTCCCTCATTTCTCAACCATGACCAGAATTGAGAAGAGAGAGGTAGAGCTTGGTTATTAAGAGAAAGTTGAGTTTCTGAGAGAATCATTCTCCATTTTCGATTCAGACTACATATCCGCGTTCAGGGCGACGATCTGGTCAAGTAGAAACCTTTGATTCGCGAAACATTAGAGGTAATGCTCGAATCCCTAACTCGTCGACACGTCGACATTGTCATTTATCTGGTTTTGTGAATCTTACTTCGATTCTGGCTTTGTTTGTGAAACTTTGCAAGATTAGGGTTTATGACATTGTCGGGACTTTGTCCATGTGTTCAGGGCAAAATTCGGAGCACCGAGGAGTTCGTTGTGAACAAGGCAACAGCTGTGTTGGTGTGAGGTGCACAGATTTCGAGGCGTTGACATCACGTCACGACTGTCTAAGGTGGGGAGAAAGTATCTGACACGCCGGGGAGGCAAGCGTAGTATCTTATATTATGCTGTATGCATAGGGTGCCCCAGACTCTACTAGTTGTCGAGTAGCTTGCGACAATTAAATCCCTAGTGAAACTGATTTTAAAACTTATACGAGATTTAATTATGGTATGTTTACCGATGTTAGGAATGCTTATTGTTTTACATGCATATGCTGAGATTGTCTGTACCTGTTTATTGATGTTGATGGTTTGCTGCTGGTTGATGTGTGTTGTCTGCTTTATATGCATGATGATGCCTGATGTTATGATGTTTGAAATATGTTAAATTATTACTAATTCTGAGATGATGATATTATGTTGCTGGCGTTGATGTCGTTGAGGTTGTCTAGATTGCCTGTTTGTGTTGTTGGGAACCTAGTTGACACCTGAGGGTATGCTGTTGAGTTAATGATGAGAATGGATTCTTAGAGTGGTATATGGTACCGAGATGAGATTGTGGATGCTAAGTGCATGATACCGGTGTTAACTTAGGTTATGTTGCATTGCATATTGCCAAAGTGGCGAGCCGCATGACTAGGAGTCATGCGAGGTTGGGGTACCCGGGTGCGGGTACGGAATGTTGTGCGGGACGGTTCAGGAACCTAGGGGATGTAGCCGGTGTTCGGATTGATCAATAGTGGCCAATGGTTTGCACCCATTGTGTCGTGGTCTCCGTTGGTACTCGACTATCTCGATGTCTGGCCCGGAATGTTCCAGTCTATGGTGGACATTCTGAGGTGACCAAGATACCCCTATCGGATTTTAGCTCATAGGGGGAGGCACCCTTATTGGTCACGGCGAGAGCGGAACTGTTACCAGGACAAACTAGCTAACATTCTCTAGGCAACGAATAGGCCCGAGAGAGATAGAGAATGTCCGGGGGATCAGTATCCCTTGAGGAGAGAGATCGACCGACATGCATGGGAGTGTGACTCCTTAGAGGATTGATCCTAGTCAGATAATCGAGGTTGACTGTGACAGTATGATTCGGGAGATGTTTGATCTATGTGTTGACCGCTGCTTTGATAGTATGTTGTACTATGTTTTCCTCTATCCCTGTTTTTATGGTGATGTCGAGATTCTTATCTCCCCTCTTCTTTGTTTTCTTTTTTCTTCCTGTCTTTCTGTGTATGTACCGATTCGTCAGGATGAGCAGGAGTCGTACGCCGATGGCGATAGGACCGGGGTAGCATCAGATGCACTACCTGCAGATGGTTCTGCCGAGGGTCTAGACTGGGGGACAGTTGAGATCGTATATCATAATGATCGTGGGTGGCAGGTCGACCACTCACACTTCTTCATGAGTTTATGTTGGCCCCGTCAGTATCTACGTCCATCTCGTAGGAGGACATGAATTCACTATGCTCGGTTCGTATAAGATCTCTCAACGACTCTGCCCTTCACAGAGATGTGGTATCCGCCACGTCAGCACGAGTTCCCGGATGACAGGTGGAATATGAGGGAGCCATCTGTGGTGCAGGACAGAGTCAATATAGTCCTATAGAGGCAGGAGGAGGAGGAGTACATAGACGTTGCTTCGCTATCAGCGCCGCAGGGTTGTTATCAGCAGTGACAAGTCTGTGTGGGTGCCCCGGATTCATACCAAGGATTCCCGAGATTATCGGTCGTGCTTTTGGCGAGGGGTGAGGATAGTTCCAGAACGCCCATATCGTCTGTGATATAGTTCATCGGTAGTGTCTGCTAGGGAGAGCCTCAGTGAGCATGGTCTTGTTTTGATCTTTCTGTTTACTGTTTCTTTTATCTGTTTGTATAGAATGTAGGTTTCCGATCCCTCTATTGGGATCGATGGTACTCGAGTGACATGATGTATGTATTATGTATATATCTACTATTGTATCTTTCTTTCGCTGTGTATGTTTCAAGTTTTGTTTTGTTTTTCACGTTTCCGCAAACTTATAATATTTTCGAATGTGTATCCACACTAATGCTAATTAAACGTATTAAGGAATAGTTAATAAGGTTGGTATTAGAGAAGTGTACTTTATTTCATGTGGCACTCGCAAGGGTGTTACGGTGGTCACTGCAAATGGGTATGTAAGGGACGATGGCATCTCAGTTCCTTATATTTGGCACATATCCACCATCAATTGTTTGTGGGTAGATAGGTGTCAACGGCGGAACCTCGTTGACTCCAGCATGAAGGTGATGGCCAACAACACTTGAGGTTGGTTGGCGGTGTGGGGGTGGGGGTGGGAGGTGGTAGGGGTGGCGGTGGGGGTTGGGTTGGCGGGGAGTGGGAGTGGGAGTGGGAGAGTTGCTCATGATGGTGGCGCTGTGATAAAGGAGGTGGAGTTGGCGGTGGCTTGTGGGGTGGCGGTGGAGGTGGGAAGGGACTGTAGAGGGAGTTGGGGGAAGGAATAGTATGGTGGTAGGTGTACAGTATAATCTTGAGGATTAAATGAAATTAATTGGTAAAAAATGATGTTTCACGGTGAGACATTATAATTAGCCACAAAATTGATTTCATTTTGACAAGATATGTTTTAGGGTTTTTGTTAAATGTAACAGTTTTTTTAGTAGGCTTAACCCGATAAACCTCGGGTTTTGGAGAGAAAAAAATACATGAACCTGACCCAACTCGACCCATACGAAATTAATTGGTTTCAGGTAACGGGTTTAGTCAAACTCCCACCCAACCCGGCCCGTGTACACTCCTATCATAGTGATACTTAAGTCACGAGAATCTCCGGCCTAATGGACAAGTATTTTGCTTTGAGCTATCCTCGTGGGCTTAATTTCATAAATTAGGCATGTTGAGAAAATTAATAATAAACTAAATTAATCCCTGTAAGATATATATATATATATATATATAGGAGCATATCAAGTGAGAGTAATATTTTTATGCGAGAGATGGGAGCATGGTATAAACAACCATTGGATCCAATCTGATGGCTGAGATTAAAACACTGAATTAAAATGGTCACGGTGCAGCTATGTGTTTCCTTTCTTATCTCCTTTCAAGTCCCCGTGCATCTGTCTTTCTCTTCCAAATTTGATCCTTCTTCTGTCGTTTCAAGCCATATTCTTTCATAGCAAGACCCACGTCCCATCTTCTTCGATCTGTTGCATCGCTGCTCATCGACTTTCCTTTTCAAAATGCTGCCATCATCCAGTTCTACATCGACCATCAATAGTGTGCACTATGTGTTTGCCATAATGCCTCTGTGAGAACCTCAGAGAACACAATTTGGTTATAATGCAAAATCTTTCAGTCAATGCAATTTTAATTAGGTGCAAGAGTGTTCAGTTGTTTTATTTCTCAGATGAACTTTAATTAAGAAAATAAAAGTATATAGTGATTGGAGTTCGATGGGTGTGACCGAAATAAAACTAAAAGTGCAAACACAATTGCAAAAGTGGGAACACGTGAATAATTTATTTATTCATAGTTTTGTATACAAGTCTATGAACTTAAATATTTTGTGCTTTTTCTTTTGCACAGAACACTCCTTTGGAATTAGTTTCTCAAATTGTTGGTAAGAATATTCAAACCCCTTGTTTCTTGAAGATGACAATAGGGATTGGTATGAATGCAATTTGGTGTGGTGACAATTGCAATGTAAAACATTGTTCGATATTTAGATAATTTATAAGTATAAAGTCACTATGTTCGAAGATTTATTTTTAGAACAAATTGCCACTAACGTTGCAGTCTTACTGCAAGAGAAGATCATCCTTTTATTAAAGCTCCCTTTTGTCAAAGATAGTATCCTAAAATATTGATGATACATAACCTTTTTTTTTATCAAGAACTTGGTTAAGATGATGCAACACATGTTATAGAGACACTTTAGCAGAAGAACTAAGTAAACTTGTTCTGATTATCTAATAGTTTAACAAGCTAAATGTTGGTGTGTGTTTATGTTCTTTATGACTTACAGTGTGTCTAGTTTAGTCTTTGATTTCCACCATAGGGGTCACACAGGGAAACATATAGGAATATATTGGAAGAAACTGCTCATCTAAATTTTGCCTTTTGTCTATATTATGAAGAAGAAGAAGACATATCATAGGAGATTGCATGACTTAAGGAGTTCTATTAATGTGCGCAATGAGGCACAAGAAAAACTCAAAGGTGGATGCACAGGGACTTGAAACGAGAGAAGAAAGGAAACACATAGGTGAACGTGACCATTTTAATTCAATGTTTTAATTTCAACTATCAGATTGGATCCAAGGGCTGTTATACCATGCTTTCATCTTTTACATAAAAATATCACTCTCACTTGATATATTCCACATTTACATATGCCAATTAATTGTTTTTCTCCTTTAAGCGGGTCATCTTGGAATGAGTTCAATGAAAAAATATTTTGACCAAACCTTATCTCACTCACTAGTTTGACTAATAAATTGAGTCTAAAATTGGTGTAAAACCAACTCATGATACCCATAAGATACCCCTATTTTGTGGATAATAAATTAAGAGATTTTAGTGTGATTTCTCAGTTTTGTTTGCTTTATTTTCAATTTAATTTTTTTATTTTTTATTTTGAAAAATTAAAATATATTTTTAGTGTTTCCTTAAAATTATTTGAAAACAAGAAACAAAATTAAAATAAGGTGTCAGTTTGACAATTATTCTTGAAAATAATAGGAAATGACAACAAGAAATTAAAAATAAAGCAAATATATTATAAAAGTCTTAAATATAATAAGTGCGAACCTCAATATAAATTCTTTTTTTTTTTGGGTAAACCCTCAATTTAAATACTTGTTATCTTTTAAAATATCAAAATTGACAAAATATAATTGTATTATCTTTTTACAATGTTACTTAAAAATATTTTATAATTGTCCTCATAGTAATGCGAAGAATCAATTCATAAGCCTCACATCACATTGCTAGGGTCAGGCCACGGGTGGAGTAGGATTATTACGTGACATTACCAATTAGTACCTCACAGCTCACTCCACATGCCTTTCATGCTTCCACATGTTTTTTTTTTATTCGTCACTCCAAAGAAAATTTAAGAAAACTTTAAGTGTTGTAAAATAAAATATTTTAATTGATATAGATGGTTAATATCTACTCTCACGGTAGTATGTTTGGGAAAGCTGAAAAAAAAAAAATTATGCTGATAATCAATTTTTATATAATCCATTATTATAATAATCGATTATAATTAGAATCTGTTTTTTGGTTGGGACTGTTTGCTGAAAAGCGATTTTAAGATAATCTATTTCGTTTGGGTGGTGCAAAAAAATCACTTTAATATAATAAATTACTAAAAGGGTATGAAAAACATCATTTAATCTATACTATATACATTTAGGAATAATCTCATTGAATTTTATGCCATGAGTCATCCTCTTAGAAAAACATCATTTAATCTATACTATATACATTTAGGAATAATCTCATTGAATTTTATGCCATGTGTCATCCTCTTAAAAAAACATCATTTAATGCAAATCAAATAATAAAACCCAAGGACAAAATCAATTAATAATATTATTTAAATCAATTAACAATATTTTTAAAAATAATAGTATTATAGATAAATATATTTTCTAAGATGGTTAATTTACATCGGAAAGAGAAGGAATAAATCAAATAAATTTTCAATAGAAAATAAAATTAATAATATGATGTATAAATTTAATTTATAAAATCTATATCTATAGTATATACATTTAGGAATAAACTCATTGAATTCTATGTTATGTGTCGTCCTCTTAGAAAAACACCATTTAATGTAAATCCAATAATAAAACTCAAGGGCACAAATCAATTAATAATATTATTTAAATCAATTAATAATATTATTTAAAATAATATTATAGATAAATATATTTTCTAAAACTGGTTAACTTACATCGGAAAGATAAGAAATAAATCAAATAAATTTTCAAGAGAAAACAAAATTAATAATATGATATATAAATATATTTTATAAAATGGTTAACATGCACGGGAAAATATGAGAAATAAATCAAATAGATTTTCGAGAAATAATACATGTAATAATATGATAGATAAATATATTTTTACAAAAATGATTAATTTGCACAGGAAAAGAGGAGAAATAAATCAAATCGATTTTCAAGAGAAAATAAAAAGTACGATGGATAAATATATTTTCTAAAAACTGCTAACTTGCACTGGAAAATAGAATAAATAAATCAAATATATTTTCAAGAGAGAATAAAAATAATATAAAACAAAAATATATTTTATAAAAAAAGGTTAGCTTGCACAAAGTAAAGGGAGAAATAAATCAAATATATATTTAAGAGAGTAGAAAAATACATTATCTAAAAATGGTTTAATTTATCGAAAAAAGAATAGAAATAAATCAAAAATATTTTCAAGAGAGAATAAAAAATGATACAATAGATAAATATTTTTTTTTAAAATGGTTAATTTGCAACGGGCAAAGGGGAGAAATAAATCAAATAGATTTTCAAGAATCAAATAGATTTTCAAGTGAGATGAAGGAATATATTATGACAGATAAAAATATTTTTTAAAATTGGTTAACTTTCACGGGAAAAGAGAAGGAATAAATCAAATAGATTTTAAAGAGAGAGAAGAAAAAATGATAAATATATAAATGTTCTATAAATGGTTAACTTGCATGGGAAAAAAAAGATAAATAGATTAAATAGATTTTTTAAATAAAATAAATTAATAATATGATATATAAGTATATTTTCTAGAAATAGTTCACCTGCATGGGGATAAGAGAATAAATAAATTAAATATATTTTGAAGAGAAAAGATAAGATATGATAGATAAATATAATTTCTAATAATGATTAACTTGCAGGGAAAAGAATAAAAAAAAAAAAATTTAAAAAAAATAAATCCAATAATAAAACTCAAGGGTAGAAATCAATTAATAATATTATTTAAATCAATTAATAATGTTTTTAAAAATAATATTATAGATAAATATATTTTCTAAAAATGGTTAGCTTACATCGGAAAGAGAAGGAATAAATCAAATAAATTTTCAATAGAAAATAAAATTAATAATATGATGTATAAATATAATTTATAAAATATATAGTCTATAGTATATACAATAGAGTGAATGACCCGTGCCATGCCCGGGGAATATGTTATTTTTTTAGGATTTCATCAAAAAATATGTGATTGTTGATTTCACATTTTTAGTTTAAAATTTTGTTGGGGAATTATACACCTCAAATTATTGATTTATGAGGTTAATTATGCAGAAATATTTGAAAAAAAATTTGTTATCTAAAATATAAAAGATAAATCCTCATATAAGTTTAATTATAAGATATTTTTAAATCTATTTGATTTATAAACATTCACTCTTAAATTTTTTTTTTTTTTATTCTTTTCCCTGCAAGTTAGCCATTATTAGAAATTATATTTATCTATCATATTTTATCTTTTCTTTTCAAAATATACTTGATTTATTTATCCTCTTATCCCCATGTAGGTGAACTATTTCTAGATAATATACTTATATATCATATTATTAATTTATTTTGTTTTAAAAATCTATTTAATTTATTTATTTATTTTCCCATGCAAGTTAACCATTTATAGAACATTTATATATTATCATATTTTTCTTCTCTATTTAAAATCTATTTGATTTATTTCTTCTCTTTTCCCGTGGAAGTAAACCAATTTTAGAAATATTTTTATCTATCATAATATATTTCTTCATCTCACTTGAAAATCTATTTGATTTATTTCTCCCCTTTGTCCAGTGCAAATTAACCATTTTTAAAAAATATATTTATCTATTGTATCATTTTTTTAATGTCTCTTGAAAATATTTTTGATTTATTTCTACTCTTTTTTCGATAAATTAAACCATTTTTAGAAAATGTATTTTTTTACTCTCTTAAATATATATTTGATTTATTTCTTCCTTTACCTTGTTCAAGCTAACCATTTTTTATAAAATATATTTTTGTTTTATATTATTTTTATTCTCTCTTGGAAATATATTTGATTTATTTATTCTATTTTCTAGTGCAAGTTAGCAGATTTTAGAAAATATATTTATCTATCGTACATTTTATTTTCTCTTGAAAATCTATTTGATTTATTTATCCTCTTTCCCTGTGCAAATTAATCATTTTTGTAAAAATATATTTATCGATCATATTATTATATGTATTATTTCTCCAAAATCTATTTGATATATTTCTCATATTTTCCCTTGCATGTTAACCATTTTATAAAATATATTTATATATCATATTATTAATTTTATTTTCTCTTAAAAATTTATTTGATTTATTCCTTATCTTTCCGATGTAAGTTAACCATTTTTAGAAAATATATTTATCTATAATATTAATTTTAAAAAATAGTATTAATTGATTTAAATAATATTATTATTTGATTTCTGCCCTTGAGTATTATTGGATTTGCATTAAATGATGTTTTTCTAAGAGGACGACACATATCATAGAATTCATTGAGTTATTCCTAAATGTATATACTATAGACTATATATTTTATAAATTATATTTATACATCATATTATTAATTTTATTTTCTATTGAAAATTTATTTGATTTATTCCTTCTCTTTCCGATGTAAGTTAACCATTTTTAGAAAATATATTTATCTATAATATTATTTTTAAAAACATTATTAATTGATTTAAATAATATTATTAATTGATTTCTACCCTTGAGTTTTATTATTGGATTTATTTTTTTAAAAATTTATTTTTTTTATTCTTTTCCCTGCAAGTTAATCATTATTAGAAATTATATTTATCTATCATATCTTATCTTTTCTCTTCAAAATATATTTAATTTATTTATTCTCTTATCCCCATGCAGGTGAACTATTTCTAGAAAATATACTTATATATCATATTATTAATTTATTTTAT
The DNA here is from genome assembly GCA_035048595.1 of Echinosophora koreensis. Lineage (NCBI taxonomy): Eukaryota > Viridiplantae > Streptophyta > Magnoliopsida > Fabales > Fabaceae > Echinosophora > Echinosophora koreensis. The sequence goes on from JAPCYP010000206.1 coordinate 200,833, forward strand.
TTAAAATATCTATTTAATCTATTTATCTTTTTTTTTCCCATGCAAGTTAACCATTTATAGAACATTTATATATTTATCATTTTTTCTTCTCTCTCTTTAAAATCTATTTGATTTATTCCTTCTCTTTTCCCGTGAAAGTTAACCAATTTTAAAAAAATATTTTTATCTATCATAATATATTCCTTCATCTCACTTGAAAATCTATTTGATTCTTGAAAATCTATTTGATTTATTTCTCCCCTTTGCCAGTTGCAAATTAACCATTTTAAAAAAATATATTTATCTATTGTATCATTTTTTATTCTCTCTTGAAAATATTTTTGATTTATTTCTATTCTTTTTTCGATAAATTAAACCATTTTTAGAAAATGTATTTTTCTACTCTCTTAAATATATATTTGATTTATTTCTCCCTTTACTTTGTGCAAGCTAACCTTTTTTATAAAATATATTTTTGTTTTATATTATTTTTATTCTCTCTTGAAAATCTATTTGATTTATTTATTCTATTTTCCAGTGCAAGTTAGCAGTTTTTAGAAAATATATTTATCCATCGTACTTTTTATTTTCTCTTGAAAATCGATTTGATTTATTTCTCCTCTTTTCCTGTGCAAATTAATCATTTTTGTAAAAATATATTTATCTATCATATTATTACATGTATTATTTCTCGAAAATCTATTTGATTTATTTCTCATATTTTCCCGTGCATGTTAACCATTTTATAAAATATATTTATATATCATATTATTAATTTTGTTTTCTCTTGAAAATTTATTTGATTTATTTCTTATCTTTCCGATGTAAGTTAACCAGTTTTAGAAAATATATTTATCTATAATATTATTTTAAATAATATTATTAATTGATTTAAATAATATTATTAATTGATTTGTGCCCTTGAGTTTTATTATTGGATTTACATTAAATGGTGTTTTTCTAAGAGGACGACACATAACATAGAATTCAATGAGTTTATTCCTAAATGTATATACTATAGATATAGATTTTATAAATTAAATTTATACATCATATTATTAATTTTATTTTCTATTGAAAATTTATTTGATTTATTCCTTCTCTTTCCGATGTAAATTAACCATTCTTAGAAAATATATTTATCTATAATACTATTATTTTTAAAAATATTGTTAATTGATTTAAATAATATTATTAATTGATTTTTGTCCTTGGGTTTTATTATTTGATTTGCATTAAATGATGTTTTTTTAAGAGGAAGACACATGGCATAAAATTCAATGAGATTATTCCTAAATGTATATAGTATAGATTTAGGAATAACTCAATGAATTCTATGATATGTGTCGTCCTCTTAGAAAAACATCATTTAATGCAAATCCAATAATACTCAAGGGCAGAAATCAATTAATAATATTATTTAAATCAATTAATACTATTTTTTAAAATTAATATTATAGATAAATATATTTTCTAAAAATGGTTAACTTACATCGGAAAGATAAGGAATAAATCAAATAAATTTTTAAGAGAAAATAAAATTAATAATATGATATATAAATATATTTTATAAAATGGTTAACATGCAAGGGAAAATATGAGAAATATATCAAATAGATTTTGGAGAAATAATACATATATTAAATCAAATATATTTGCAAGAGAGAATAAAAATATTTTCTAAAGTACGATGGATAAATATATTTTCTAAAATCTGCTAACTTGCACTGGAAAATAGAATAAATAAATCAAATATATTTCCAAGAGCGAATAAAAATAATATAAAACAAAAATATATTTTATAAAAAATGGTTAGCTTGAACAAGGTAAAGGAAGAAATAAATCAAATATATATTTAAGAGAGTAAAAAAATACATTTTCTAAAAATGGTTTAATTTATCGAAAAAAGAGTAGAAATAAATCAAAAATATTTTCAAGAGAGAATAAAAAAATGATACAATAGATAAATATATTTTTTAAAAATGGTTAATTTGCACCGGACAAAGGGGAGAAATAAATCAAATAGATTTTAAAGTGAGATGAAGAAATATATTATGATAGATAAAAATATTTTCTAAAATTGGTTTACTTCCACGGGAAAAGAGAAGAAATAAATCAAATAGATTTTAAATAGAGAAGAAAAATATGATAAATATATAAATGTTCTATAAATGGTTAACTTGCATGGGAAAATAAATAAATAAATTAAATAGATTTTTAAAACAAAATAAATTAATAATATGATATATAAGTATATTATCTAGAAATAGTTCACCTACATGGGGATAAGAGGATAAATAAATCAAGTATATTTTGAAAAGAAAAGATAAAATATGATAGATAAATATAATTTCTAATAATGGCTAACTTGCAGGGAAAAGAATAAAAAAAAAAAAATTAAGAGAGAATGTTTATAAATCAAATAGATTTAAAAATATCTTATAATTAAACTTATATGAGGATTTATCTTTTATATTTTAGATAACAAAATTTTTTTCAAATATTTCTGCATAATTAACCTCATAAATCAATAATTTGAGGTGTATAATTCCCCAACAAAATTTTAAACTAAAAATGTGAAATCAACAATCACATATTTTTTGATGAAATCCTAAAAAAATAACATATTCCCCGTGCATGGCACGGGTCATTTACTCTAGTTTAATAATATTTGTTTAGAAGTTAGTTTTGTAGGGGTAAACAGGGAAGAGAGTTTTGAGAATGAAAAATAATCAATTCACAACAATTTTAGGCTAAAAAAATAGATGGCATAAAACAGTTTTTTTATTTAAAAAAAGCATTTTTTTTTATAAATTTAAGCAAAATGTCAAACATTATAGATTATTTATGAAACAACTTTTAAGCTAAAAAAAGCTGAAATAGGAAAAAATTATCTTTCCCAAACACACTCTTTGACTCCCAAGTCACATTTCAAAATATTCTGCAAACTCTGGTTCTTTGGAGTGAGTATGAGACAGAAAGAGATGTTAGCAACATACTCTCTTTATTGATTGAAATTCACGTGGGTTCTAAGAAATTCAAGTGAGTCCCATATGAATTAGTGAGACCCATTTTCAAAATACTGAGACTCGTAAATATCAACCAGTAAGAGAGTATGTGTGTTAGAAAGAAAGTATTAGAGCGTGTGTTACGCGCACTTCTCACGAGACTAATCCTTATGGGATCGAGATGCTTAACACTTGATCAACCCTTGGTTAATGACAGTAAAGGAACTTTACATTGAGATTCACTAATATTTAGTTAAATCAGTATATTTTTGTTTCTTTTTCTTAATAATTAAAATAAAAAATATATGTGTCAAAATATTAGTAGAATATTTGTATAAAACTTTTTATACTATCTATATATATTACTCTAATTCAAATTAAGAAGAGCTTTTCTTTATAAATATTGATAAGATATTCACAAACATAAATTTCACTTTTAATATTTTAATTTATTTTAAATTATTTATCATTTCAAAAATTAAAATATTAATTTTTGATTTTATTTTAATTATTTTTAATAAATAAATAGTATGATTAGTATTTTATATTATATTTAATTGCGGGTAAGTGAGGAATTTAATTAAAATAGTAGGAAAAGAATGTAAGAAAAATGATACGCTATAAGCTTTAAGCTTAAACGCTACTTGTGACACCCTCCTTGGGTCATCACATGGTTATCCGTTTGCGGAAAAATAAAAAGTTTAATTTGCTGGTTGCTTTCGGAAAATTAATTTAATTTAGGTTAGAAAATTCAGGTGTAAAAATTTGTGAGAAAACTCTGGAAGACCGGGAAACATACTTTAAACAGTAAAATCATATCGTACATTTACGCGCACAAAGAAATAATCTTTTCTGAAATTATTTTTCATACACCTTACAAGATGTTTCAAACTATTTATAACAACTTTCCTAAAAAGACACAACCCAAAGAAAATCCTAAGATGGTCGTCTTACAAGACATCTACTGGAAAGACCCCGTGGTCATTCCCAAAACCCAACAACTCTTAGCGCATCTAGATCTAAGTCTCCGAGTGACTTAGAGAGCTCCTCCACATCATCAGTACTAGTACCCTAAGGTACAACAGCAAATACCCGAAGAAAACCTGATATGTTTGTAGGGTGAGACGTCAATATATGGATTTAACACAATAACTACATGTAAGACATAACAGAAAACATACACATACATTTTCATAAAAGCATAAACATTCATAATGAAGCAAATAGTTTATCAATGGGTTTCACACCTCAAACATCACCAGTTGAAAACTATGCATGAACACTTCAATATTCGTAATCTAAATTCATACCTAATCTCATGAGATATCCCAACACGTAATGAGTAGATCAAACTCAATAGCCATCCCATGGCACAAAGGCATGCAGCCAAAACCCATTGCACACTGTCCAACACCGTGGCACAGTGATAAAACCGTAAATGGGGTTTCATTGTCCAACCTGGCACAATGAAGAAAATCGTAATTTGTGAAACACCTGACGCCGCAAGGTAATAACACTTCAAATCGTAGGCACGTTTTCCAAATGCATGCAAGGAAACACTTTTCTTTGTGTTCAATCTTTCCTTGTCGAAGCTCAAAATGGTTTACGACTAATCATAATTTTAAACATCTTAAAACTTTCATCAATAACACAGGACCTTAAAGTCCGAGTGCTCAATCACGAAACCCTAGACCGATGCATCAGGCATAGGTTCGTGGTCATAGAAAACATCTTAAATATTTTAACCCCGTAAATACCACGTCTATAGGACCTCAAAGTCCTAAGAACACCACTTCCACAACATCTTAAGAACCTTAGTACCCCGACGTCTCGGTTACTAAGTTCCAAAACATCTTTGATATCATTTAGAAAACTTAATTTCGGAAAATCATTTCAAAAAGAAATTCTCTTATAAACGTCATCTAACATCAAAACTGAATTTTCAGAAAAGAGAGTCGCTTAAGGTGCAAACTTATTTAAAATATGCACTGCTGTTTTCAAAACACTTGCCGTCGATATTTTTTCAAGTTGCCGTCGAAAAGCTCCTTAAAACCATTTAAGCCAAAACTTAGCTCCTTCCACTTAAATAATTTTCTAAACTCACAGTTAAGCTATTTTCGAAGATTAATTTCATGAAATAACTTTTTACAATATTACGGAATATCTTACGTAAAAATCAGCAATACTAAAATATTTTCACGGTTACGCCCTCTCGGTGACTCATATTCACTTTTCCAATAATAAATTATTAAAATAATAATATTTTTCAAAATTATTATATTCCAACATTTCCGATAAAACATTGAATATAATTTATAAAGCTTCTTAAATCTTTTATCTGATTAACGGATTGGGCACTGACCACTGTCAGGCTTCTCAAACAACAATCAACAACATTCATCAACAACATAACAATATAATCCTAGACAGATTATACATCACAATGACATAACGATTAACTGCAGATAAATAACTTAAAAGCAGATAACCAACCACAGAATAAACAGAACAACTGAAAACAAATTAACTGAAAAGCACACATTCACAGAATCAATATACAGACCATACACTAATCACAAATAGTTATTGGGAAAAATCCCTCAGGTAAGCTCCCCTTACCTCTTGAAGATTCGGCCTCCGATTGAAACTTGACACTGCTTCGAGAAACGGCGACACACGTACGTAGCTCAAAGTGCTAACCTTCATCAAACCATAAGGTAATCCATCAAAATCAAACAAAAAATCCCTAAGTTCCTCTAATAGGTCACAGCCTCAACATGGTTGGATGGCTAAAAATTCTCAATATTGCTTAAGTCATGGATTAATGATCCTAATGCACTTAAGATAATGGATTAAGGATGATACAACAAAGTTTGGATCAAAATCATCTTAACCACAAAGTTAAGATTTTCGGCCTCAACAACATAAATAGTTTAGGCTAGGGTTTGATCTTCTAATCACTTGAATGAACAACTAAATGGATTAAAGATCATGAATCAAGCATCATTTAAACAAAGTTGAAGAAAAATCTTACCTTACCTATCTATAGATAGGTTCGGCCAAGCATAGATGAAAAGGGAAGAAATCTTTGTTGATCACATGCTCTAGGATAATCAAAGTATACATGATTCAAAGATCATAGAAAGTGGTTTCAACATCATAGGATTTTTCTAGAATTTGTTATGGATTTTCAAAGTTTCTAGATCTAGAAATGGAAAAATATGATTCATGCCATAAACATGAGAAATACATGAAGATGAAAGCCTATATGATCAAGGAGTTGAGCTTTTACCTCTTGAAGATTGAAGACATGAAGAAAATGATCAACCAACACTTATATAAAATCTGGACAGTTTGAGGGTGTGTTGGTTTTGTAAGTATATCTCATGATCTACTCATCCAAAAATTACAAACTTTGGCTTATTGGAAATATAAGAAGAAAAGGAACAACTTTGATGTTGAAGGTTTCATTTGGTTCGGATCATAACAGGGGTAAAAAATAGGCTTCTTTCTGCTGTCTCGCATGGATCTGATTATTCTGGGCAGTTTCTGTATTTTGGTCATAACTCTCAATATACTCATCCATTTTTGATGAGCTTTAGCTCTTTGGAAAGAAGAGAGAAATAGGAACAACTTTCATGTTTAGATTTTTTCGAGTTTCAGAAATAAAGATGGTCATAATTTTGGTGCAAGTTCGGTCAGTTTAGGACATCATGGGTGTTCATAATGTCTAAGTGAGAAAAATGACAACTTGATGATGATAAATAGTAAGGAGGTCCTTGAACATGTGGGTGAGTATTGTTGAAGGTGTGGCTGATTTTAGGCCACAAGAATTAACCGTGGTTCCTTAACCATGGTTAAAATTTAACTCGATGTCGGTTAGGTTAACTTAGGGGTTTTTCGGTCATTTCACTTGAAAATTTCCGATCAAGAAAATTTGAGGCAGCACTCCTTGTCCTCTCTGCTACATCAACCTCTCCTAATACCTCTGCTCCAAAATCGACTCTGTTGTCTCTCGACTTATCCCTGGACTTAGGTTTTACGCGTTTTCTTTAGAGATTACGCCCGAATAAAATAGTATTATTTCATTGCTAACGAATTTTTCCGAAATATGGAAAATCGTTCGGGGCGAAATATAAAACCTAATAGTTTCGTTCACGAGTCGAAATTATGATTCCTGATCAGTAAAATCTTACTATCAGTGAAAATATAGAAAACACAGATCGGTTTCCGTCTGAATTTTCATCCCAAAATTTCCCCATAACCTTATGAAAATAAGTATGACAGGGAAATGACTTTAGTTTATCCAAAGTTATTTTCTAAATCTCAGATAAAAATATAATCATTTATATAATTATTACCGATATTAGAAAGTCGAAAATCGGGGTGTTACACTACTTCAAGTAGCGTCTGGAAAAAACGCTATAAGACAGTGAAAAAAAGTATAAACTAGTTTTTAAAATGATTACCAAATGTGGTTTTTTTCCATCTGCTACAGGCTATCCGCTATAAACTAGCGGATTTGGCAAACCAGATGGAGACTAAGTGAAATCATATATATTGCATCAATCAATATTATATAGTAAACCTTTTGAGTTTGATTTTAATATATGATTAAATTAGAATATATGTTAGTGGAAATTTTTTTAGCCCATATACTATCATTTTGACAGATGTGTTTTTATTTTAATAACTAAGTGAGAGTAATAGCAACAATGTTGATTTGTCAAGATATTATTGGATGTCAGTGTAAAGATCTTTAGCACTGTGAGCGCATAAAAATTAAACACTTTAATATATTATCATATTTATAATTTTTTAATAAAGTTCTTTTGAGAGTTAAATATTTTTAATTGTACAATAATGTATCGTTAAATGACTTACACTAATAATATATCCGATTAATGTGTGAAATTCTTTTATTTGAAACGTGTATAAAATTAGGTAGATACATATTAATTTTTTTTTGTTGCTAAATTATACTTTTAGTCCATTATCTTTATTTTAAGTTTCAAGTTGGTCCTTGTTTTATTTTTTATTCCGTTTTGGTCCCTTATCTTTATTTTATGTTTCAATATGGTCCTTTTCATTTCAAATATGGTACGAAATGGATCAAATTGATAATCTTTTATAAAATAAGGGACCATTTTGGAACAAAAAATGGGATCCCATTGGTTTAACTTTTGCAAAATGAGGGACCATTTAAGAATAATAAATAAAAGAGGGACTACATTAATATAACTTTTAAAAATAAGGGGCCATTTTGGAAAAATAAAATAAAAAGGGACCAAATTGAAAGCTAAAATAAAGATAACAAACCAAAAATATAATTTAGCCTATTCCTTAGTTTCATCTTAATGAATTTTTGATGTAATTTTTTTTTAATAATATTAACAAATCATTTATTTTCACATGTGTAATTTTTAGAATAATTAATAATACATAGTCAATTGATAGTCTAAAGTTATTCTCTAGTAGGATACCCGAATTTAAAAAAAAAAACAAAAATGATAGTCTAAGCTTTTACATTAACATGTCGCACTTAATTTCTTTTACCTTGTGTACCAAATATATTTGAAAAATTTGATTTTGATTGACCATCAGTGTGACCATCTTTTATGTTACCATGTAATGTTATAATAATAATTAGGATTTAATTAGTATATATTGATAATATAATATTTTTTTACACTGTCACACCATTAAAATTATTTGTTTCTTATCGTAGCCTTCTTAAAAGTCACTAATTTCATGATTTTTGATTGGTTGTCAGGGTAAAAATCTATATGCTGACAATGCATACAAATTAAACTCTAATAATTATTATATTATTAAAAATTTTAACTCTTAGAATAATTATTTTATATAGATAATATTTTTTTGAACCATTTATTTATACAGATATGTAATATTGGATTTAATTGATATACACGGACGGTGTAAAGTTTTTTTACGCTGTCAACCAATCAGAAATTGACACATCATTATAAATCTTTGATTCTTATCTAACAATCTTAAAAGTCATTAATTTCATGATTTCTAATTGATTTTTGTCCTTGAGTTTTATTATTGGATTTGCATTAAATGATGTTTTTCTAAGAGGATGACACATGGCATAAAATTCAATGAGATTATTCCTAAATGTATATAGTATATATTAAATGATGTTTTTCTAAGAGGATGACACATGGCATAAAATTCAATGAGATTATTCCTAAATGTATATAATATATATTAAATGATATTTTTCTAAGAGGATGACACATGGCATAAAATTCAATGAGATTATTCCTAAATGTATATAGTATAGATAGATGTATATAGTATAGATTTAAAACTTAAAATTTAAAATTGTATATACAGATGTCAAATTTCAATGGGACACTTGTAATTCAAATTTGTTCATTTTCGTCACCTTCCCATATTCGCCACCAACACCTGGATAGCAAAAACGTTTAAACGAGAGGGAAAAAAAAATAGACAAATAAGAAACCCCAAAACCGGAACGAAGAGAAAAAGAAAGAAACGAAGGGAGCGATTTACCGCATCAATTTTCTCTCTCTTCCTCTCCGATCAGATCGGGCACCCTCTCCCCTGTCCGAAACGCAAAACCTCTCACCCAATTCCCTTTCCTTCTTTCCTTTCAACTCCTTTTCAAATTCTCACAATTTTCAATTTTCGTTCTTTCATTATTATTAATTATTTGATTGTGGCGTATTTTCGTTCCCAATTTTATGTGATCTGTGAAATACGTTGTGATTTTGGTGCAATTTGGTTCGGATTCTTTGCGAATTTCAGACGGGGATGGTGATTCTCGCTTTGAATTTATGAGGTTTTTGTGAGTTTTTCTTGTAGATCCGGTGGGTCTTGAATGGCGTCAGCTCAGGTGCTGCCAAACTCGCGGAAGCAGGAGCATCTCGAAGCTGGGAAGCGCCGGGTATGGATTCGATTCGGTTTCTTTTGGTTTTGCTTTGCAAGCATGTGGAATTGGGTTACTGATTTGGGGGTTGGTTATGTATTTTTGTGTTTTGAGTTGGTACCAATGCATTTGTATTTGTGAGACTAATGTGGATCAATTTGGTTTTGTGGATAATGAGTTGGAATAGATATTTTTGGTTACTTAATCAATGTTGTTGTTGTTAGAGGGGGAGTTTGGCACAACGGTAAGGTTGCTATCTTGTGACTAGGAGGTCATTGGTTCAGATTCTGGAAACAGTCTTCTCTTTTCAGCTTGTGGGTAAGGCAGTGTACATCTATCCTCCTTAGATCCCACCGGGAGAGAGCCTCGTGCACAGGGCCATTTGTTGTTTTTCATCATCAACATGTGGCCTTCATATTGATGGACTGATATAAGGGTGTGTTTGGGAGGATAAAATGGAGGAAATGGTGGGGCAGCTGAAAGGGAGAGAAATGTGCAAGCTTTCAATGAGTGATTGTGTATAAGTATTTTTATAATGATTAAATACCAGGGACAAAAGATGGATCCTGCCTCTATTCAGCATGGAAAGAGGGAAGTCTATTCTGCTGTTGGAAGCAACTAGGCCATCTAGTTGTATGAGCTAATATGTTGTTCTACGTTCAGGAGGATCAATTTTTATCACTAAGCTATATGTATGAAGTGATTTATAATTTCTTTTCCTCCATTTCCCGATGACCCAATGAATGAGGCCTATAGAAAGTACCGTTGGTTTTTTTAGATTTTCTTTGGAAGAGCTCGTGTTCCTACTTGGCCTAGTTTAAACTTGGATGATGTCTGTATTAGAACTTTCCATTTTGATGGATGTGTATGTTCTACCAGGATGGTGATTGTTTATGTATAGTTACGAACTTGCAGTTTTAGATGTTAAATTCTATTATTATTCTAACAACTACCAAGTTTTTCCCCATTAGGTAGGGTCAGGTCATGGATCAATTAACACCATAAGGCTTTATCAAAAGCCAAAATTTTTCATAATACCATTTATAGTAAGGAGTAAGGTCCTTTTTAATAGTTTTCTCCTAATGTTTTATCTGACTTATGTTCCATTTGGTCTACTTTTTAACTGGAGCCTTTATTAGTTCTATTTCCTAAGTATATGATATTTTCTATGTACATGAACCAAGTACATGAATCAACAATTAACTACTACTAATCAATAATTAACTACTACTGATTCCAACAACTCTATTTGAAGTACTACCTTTTCCCTTTTTCTGTCAAACTGATTTTTTTTGGTATTGCAGCTTGAGGAGTTCCGTAAAAAGAAAGCTGCAGAGCGGGCGAAGAAGGCTGCATCCTCTAGCCATATTCACAATTCTGAAGTTAACTTGAGCCAAAAACAACTTTCCGAAATTGAAAATGTACGTGTTAATGAGTCAGATGGAGTTACCACATCTGATGGTATTGGAGGAGCTGTTATTGACACATTACCTACAGGGATGAGCAATGACATGAGCACGAATTTGGTTAGCCAAAGTAGTAATCAAGGGTCTTTGGCTGGTAGAACTAGTTTTGTTAGGAATGATCTTAATACATTGTCTACTAGTCTGGGAGAGGCACATTCAGATAGTGATGAAACTAATAGATTTAATGCTTCTGCTGCTACTGCATATGCAGATGTCAGTCAAAACAATGAGACAAATAATGTGAATGATATATATGGAACTCATGATGGTGGTCTTGGTGTTCCTTATGGGACAACAATCAACCAAAGCAATCTTCTACGCTCTCAAGAAAGTCAAGAATTTGGTAGCAATACTAGTCAATCTAGTCTTCATGGGATATACGAATACCAGTCAAATAAGAACAATAGTTTTCTGAAGGATTATGCAGTTACTGATCAAGGCTCTTCTTATTTTCCTTCAAAAATCTCACCTCAGAACTCTGTTGATACGCTACTGCACATTAAGCCAACAAATTCTGGCACTTTAGACAGCAGCTACTCACATGGTTCACATTCTGGAGGTAACATTTTTTTTTTCTTTTCTGAATCTATAGTTTGGGGTTTTTATCTTTTTCTACCATTTCCATATACCTTGCAACGACCTAGTACTCATTGCTTATGAAATTGTGCATAATACATTTTGAATTGCAGGCTTCAGTGATTCTTTCAGTTCTAAGTTTAGAGAGACCATTACTAGCTCTGATGGTGATTTACCTAGCCTTCATGGTGCAACTATACCAAGGTTTGATTCCAAAGGTTATGAAGCAAGTAATTCTTCTAACCATACTCCAGTACATTCACTGTCAGCTGAATCTAGTTCTAGGAGGTCTCGTCCATCTTTTCTTGATTCTCTAAATGTCACTAGACCTTCTTTGGGGTCTCCTTTCCGCCAACCTGAGCAAGATTCCTCTATGTCCAATCATTTAGAATCAAGCAACAAGGATATATTAGGATATACTTATTCCAATAAGCCATCCGAAGACACTAAAACTGTGGCACCTTTATCAAATTTTACTACCACAAATTTTCACAGTCCATTTGAGCACATGACAAGCCCTTCAGTTTTTAATAGTAACAGTCAAGACATGCTGATGATAAGTGCTAAGGAAAATGGCATGGAGAAGAAGCATGATTATTACTCACCGTCAAAGAATGAAGACTTTGCTGCTTTAGAACAGGTGCTTTCTGCTGTTACGGTTAAGGCATGTTGTATTATGTAGTGCCTATGTGTTTTTGATGAATTAGGATTAGAAAATGAGTTTTCTGATGGTAGAGTGTTTGAGCTTGATTTATTGAATTAATGTCTCTAACTATTAAAGGATTTAGTTATGGAGATTCCCAATATGAGCTAAAATGTACCTAAATTTCAATTTAAATTGGCGTCAAAAAAGTCCCGTGTAGGTGGCCCAAGTGGCCAAGGGACATGTAGGAAGGAAAGGAAGGAGTTCCATGGGAGGGGTTCGATCCCCTCCCCCCACCCCTCTAACAACTAATATCTAACCAACTAACCATTTGGCCTATCAAAAAAAAAAATTGGCGTCAAAAAAAAAAAAATTTATTTGGCGTCATGAATTTTTGACAGCATAAGTTGTGAAAGAAATGGTTGTGAAAGAAATGGCAATAGGTTAGAACCAAGATAATTTCGTACATGATTTGGTGTGTTACTCTTCTCTAGGTTAAATCTCCCAAATTGAAATTCTACTTTCAACTTGTAAAAGTTGCTAATTTTTTTGAGTTAATATTAGAGAATGTAATAATGTATAAGCTAATGTGATGATGATGTGTCCATACAGTGTGCAAGTTACATTTCTGTTAGCTGGTTAGTCTGTTAGTTAGTTGTCAAGCTTCTACAGTGTTCTAGACACTGTTATATGTACCGAACCTGATTGTTCAGTTAATGACAGTTGCCATTTTCCAAATCTAGATTCTCTCTCTTACTTGGAGATGCATTGATTCTAATAGTTCAAATAGTTAAATATAATATTTAATCACGTTGGTTGGTATTACAATTATTTTTAAGATGGAGGGTTATTGATGAACTAGTCATGTTATAAGCAGTTGGCTTTTGGTTTGGATTTTTTTATGTGAATATATACACACACACACACACACACACACACACACACACACATACATACACATAATTTTCTTTTTCCTTTCTGTTGTTCTGCAGCATATTGAAGATCTGACTCAGGAAAAATTTTCTTTGCAACGTGCTCTTGAGGCTTCTCGAGTGTTAGCGGAGTCACTAGCTGCTGAAAATTCATCTCTGACTGATAATTATAATCAACAGGTTGGCTTATGGAGTACAGTATGCCAATTTGTGGGATTTTCATCCTGTTGTAGTTTTTAATTTTTATTATATTATTTTGTTGTTTTCATGATCAACTAGATGCCTTTGGTAGTAATAAATTTGTTAGTTGTGATAATGCATACTTCACTATAACAGGGTTCAATCTTTATTCATTGACCATACTATGATGTTTCATGTTGAACTCTAATAATTAATTTGAAGAACATCAGGTTTCTATTAAGTAGTAGCAGTGTGGTAACAACCCCGTGAACCCACATAACCAATTGGATCACGTGTCAACAGCCCAAGAAGCTAATGGGCCTAAGTCTGGGAAAGTGTATGCACGGGGTGCTATAGGGGTTGGCTGTAAGGGAAAGGAGAGGAGCATGTGGGTGAGTGTTGGTTAGTTACACCCATAGCAGAGAGAAACTGAGAAAGCGAGGTAAGGAGGAATGTAGGGGGAAATCTGTTAGTAAAGGCCTTAATTGATTATAAATTATAGAAATTGTGTACATGCCTTGAAAAGCAGATGTAGTTGTTTTTTAGTCCTGAGTTACTAATTTGTGTTAGTATTTGGTTCTTTGTTATTTGGGGCATTACTTAGGGTGTGTTTGTTTCGAGGCGTAAAATTACATTCCCGGGGATGATTTTCCTGGGAATGTTATTACCGGGAATGTTATTCTTCCTACTAATGTGTTTGGTGAGTATTTAGCATTCCTAGGAATGTTTTTAAAATTTATTTAATTTAAATATTAAAAAATTTAAAAAATGCTAATAAATGTGGCAAAATGAGGTGGGAGTGGGAAGTTAGAGTTAGTTGAGTTTTATTCCCATGGGAATGTTAGATTCCCACCCTTTAACATGGGAATAAAAAGTAGTTTAAAAAAAAAAAACATGGGAATAAAAAGTAAACAAATCATGTGTAAATATTATTCCTGGGAATAGAATGTACCTGGGAATAATTTTTAAAAGCTTGAAACAAATACGGGAATGTTGCATTCCCTACCTCACTTTCCCGGGAATGGATTTTCATACCCTGAAACAAACGCCCTCTTAGAATCTGATTTTGAACTTTAATTGCTGCATTGTGTTTACTTTGGAGGTAGCACAGTTCTCCCTAAGGATATGATATAGTCTTCTACTTTGTTTTTATAAATTTTTGTTTGTATTTTTATAGAGAAGTTTTGTCAACCAATTAAAGTCGGACATGGAGAAGTTGCAGGAAGATATCAAAGCGCACCTGGTTTGTATCAGGACTCCCTTTCTAATTGCATAATATTTTTTGTTTGTGTTGCTATCTCATTATATAATCATTCATAGTGTAGCTATGCAAGTTCATGCACACACATATTTATATTTATTATATACTTATAATATAATTTATAGTACTTGGTCATATAATGAAAATGATATTTAAAATATTTATTTATTTATTGTTAACAATTTGTAAAATCATAAGTAAATATTATATTATTAATCAAGCTGGCTCACCAGCTTTTATGCTGAATACAAGGGTGTTTGAAGTCAGCTCAAATTATATAATGGAGCCTCATATCAAACTCTGGAAGTAATCAAGCATCTAATTGAGCCAAGCCTACTGGTCTTGTTGAATTAAGTTTCTAATTGAGCTCCTTCTGGTTCTTGTTTAAAGTCTTTGGTAAATAAAAAGGTCATCCTTAGATACATTGGATGGTTGAGTATCTTTTTGTTTGTAATACTTGGTTTCTTGATATGGTCCATCACTAAGGGCATTATTTGACTTTCCTCTCTTCCGAAGAAGATGTGATGTGAAAACTACAAAATTTGAATGCGATCATCAAAGAAAACTGTATCTTATATTCAATTTTTCCATGAGTCGTTAAGAGTTGCCTTTCATATTTTTTTGATATGGAAAAGTATCTGTGTAGTTTCATTATTTGGGAAATTTTGATATTGGGTTACCATTTGGCAACCCACTCACGTTTTCATCAATGATTACTGCTTAGCATGGTGTTTTTCCTGATATTTTAGATTGTCATGGTCCTTTTTTGGAGTTCAAAATTTTATTGCAATTACCCGATTTCTGTGCATATCTCTATAATTGCTTTCCACTTCATGCTTCTTGCCTCTGCTACTGGTATATAATTATATATGTGACCTTTCATAGTATATAGTTATATATGTGACCCTTCATTTCAACAGGTTGAGCTTGAGTCTGTCAGGAGTTTATATACAAATGCACAACTTGAGTGTAATGCAGCTGATGAGCGTGCCAAGTTATTGGCATCTGAAGTTATTGGTTTAGAGGAGAAGGTATTAAATTTTCTTGGTATGTTTTGCCATTTGTTATTTACTTTTGATGATAAAATACATTTTCCCCCATCTTTTATTTTAAATAAAGTTAACTGAAACTATTATGGAATTGTATGTATTCATCAAAGGGATGGAATTGAGTGTTATACAAGACCTTTCATGAGTCTCCACCCCTTATGCTTTCAGGATATTTGATATAGTACCAAAAGCCTTTAGAACCGAATGGTCAAGAGTTTGATCCTTTACCTACCCCATTATTGATAACTAAATTGAGTTTGAGGTTTTCAACCCGAGGTAAAGTGGACCAGTTCAATGTCCAAGCTTCTCTAAAGCCTAAAGGGACTCAAGTGTCATTGTCACTATTCTAATATGTATCGATTATGTAAAAATATGTCAGTACATTGACTTGAAGGGAGCCTTGGTGCAAAGGTTGGAGTTGTAGCCATGTGATAGGAAGGTCACAGGTTCGAGTCATGAAATTAGGCTCTTGCAAATGTATGGTAAGACTGCTTACTATAGACCCACATAATGGATCTGACCTTTCATTGGACCTGCGCATAGCGGGAGCCGGGAGCTTTATAGCACCAGGTTGCTCTTTATCTGGGTAGATTGACTTATTTAATAAAAATCTCTCTGCTTTCATCATCATTAATATGTAATAATATAGAGCGATTATGTGATGCCCATCACTTTATCTACCTAAAACCAGGGACAGATGTCAATATTCTAATATGAATGTATTTAGGCAGTTTATTGCATATGGGTTAGGAGATCTATTAGATTCTAACCTTTAATTTGTTGTGTTCAATAAACTTCGTAGGCACTCAAACTAAGATCCAGTGAGCTGAAGCTGGAGAAGCAGTTGGAAAATGCACATGCAGAAATTTCTTCATACAGGTATTTTTGAGGTTTTAAATTTGCTGTAAAAGAAGTACCATAGGTAGGGATTTCTTGCTGTATGTAAAGAATTTTATATGACTATCATTGAAAGAATTTAGTTTTATGTTTGGGAGTGTTCACCCAAGTGTTATATCCAGCAGAAGTGCTATTTAAACCCTAATTTCAATTTCGTGTTTCGCAGCCTAACATGACGGCGTTTGGATTCTAAAATAACTTTTTCTGAAACCTCCACAATTATTTTCGGAGTGGTATCCAAACAATCTGTTAAAAATATTTCAGTTTTTCCTTATAATAGTTTTACTATATTGTGATGGCTTTTAATTTGATGTCAGCTACTTATTTCCTTCAATTATGGATTTTCCTGACTTAGTTTATCTAAAGATTCTTGGGCATTTTAAAATAACAGTTCATAACAAATATTGCAGAAAGAAAATGTCTAGCCTTGACAAAGAGCGCCATGATATGCAGTCAACCATCGATGCTCTTCAAGAGGGTAAGAAGACTCGGGCTTTATTACTGCAGTTTAGATTTGCAGAGATTGTGATATTTTTATTTAAAGTTGTGGTTGTAATTTTCTATTGGCCTGTGGATGTGCTCTGGCGGTGGTAAGGCTAGTGCTTTTACGTATTTGATACTTACAAAATAACGGAAGAACCAGGATTAAGAGTTAAAATAAAAGAGTAGAAAAACAAACTGTTTATGGATTGTTTTTAGTCTTTCTTTATCTTGTTTCTTAATATCCCGAATTAATTCCCAATTTAAAATGTTTTAGTTTGTGAATGTGCTTGCAGGAATAATCATATGAATAATTTTAAATCTTCTCTCTCAATCCTCCTACCAATCCTCCTACTTACTGAATAAAGAAAATGTTGAATATTTTTCATATTACGAAGATATTGGATGCGTTTCTTTGTCATTTAATATTTTCTTAATTTAGTATTAGGAGGATTTACTTAGGAGGATATAACAAAACACAATCATATACAATGCTTTTATAGTTTCTTGAGTTTCCAAATTCAAATAATCAGAATACTGGACTTCGACTCTAGTTCTTCTAGTTTTATGGTATTGCATTATTGAAGTTGGTCTTATAAAGGTGGTGTTCTATCCACGTTGGTCTTTACTCTTCATTGTATTTGGCTAGAGAAAAATGGTTGTTAGTTACTATTCATTTTGGCCTCCAAATTTTGAATGCCTAAGTTGAAATAACAATATGGCTACTCTCCATCAAAATTGTAAACAAGTTTTATGTGAATTGAGCCATATGAACTCTGAAATCCATCTTTTTTCATTGTAATTTCACTGATACAGAGAAGAAGGTGCTGCAGTCTAAGCTGCGAAAGGCTTCAGGAATTGGAAAGTCTATTGAGAGTCAAACTAATAAAAGGGATGTCTCTACATCTACAGAAGATATAGGTCTGTTTTTGCCTCAGTTTTGTCTATTATTTTGTATAGTGTAGGTATTTGTCATGGGTTATCAATTTATATGTGGCTATCTATCTGGCATCTATCAAGCAAATTTGCATGCTAATTTTGCAAGACACTTAAGCATGTTATTCTGGTTCTATTATTCGTAAGTGGGAATAAGAGAAGGCAATGCTTCTGTGTATCCATCAATAAGATGCCTAAAGAAAAAAATACATGGCAGGTTTACAAAGTTGTTATCATTGTCAGGTTCTTCAGACCAAGCATATGAATATATGATGCAGTGATTCTATGTTAGGTTCATTGGATTTTATTATGGATATGCTTTGATTGAACTTGCAAGGTGAGCCTTGGCTCAATAGTTAGTTTGTTGCCTTGTGACTTGGAGGTCATGGGTTCAGATCTTGGAAACTGTCTCTCTGCTTGCGTGGGTAAAGCTGTGTGCATCTACCCTTTCCAGACCCCACTGGGTGGGAGCCTCGTGCATTGGGGCACCCATGCTTTGATTGAACTTATTGCTTGAATGTCTTATATTCATGTGCATGACCAACATCTTCGTCTTAAGATCTTTAAAGTAAATATAAACTCGACTTTTTTTTTTGTGATAAAAAAGAAATATTTTTAGATGAGAAGAGAAAAATACAAAAGAATGGGATATGCTATCCTCACAAACAAAACAAAAGAAATAGCTAAAACCTAAGTTATATAACCATGCAACAAAGCATGTGCTCTTTGCGTGTCTAACAAACAAACACCTCTAAAGAACCCATGGGCAGAGCACTAAA
The DNA here is from genome assembly GCA_035048595.1 of Echinosophora koreensis. Taxonomy (NCBI): domain Eukaryota; kingdom Viridiplantae; phylum Streptophyta; class Magnoliopsida; order Fabales; family Fabaceae; genus Echinosophora; species Echinosophora koreensis. Next base: position 219,938 of record JAPCYP010000206.1, read on the forward strand.
GGGATGCTGAAAGCGTAACTCTATCCCAAACAAAGTCTAGGGCCGAAAAGGAGTCATTAAACAATCTACTGCCTTTCCAGCCAAATACACCAGAGCACAACAAAAATAGAGCACTGCCATAGAATCTTTGTTTCTTTACGAGAGCCAGAACCTTTAAAATTAGTAAGGAGAAAATGATGCAAATCCATAGAGCAGATCCTATTTCAAACTCAAAGGAGCTTCGTCACCAAGCAATGCAAAAAAAGATGAGGCCCCTTATGCACATATTAGGAGACAAAGCAGTAAGAGGTCTGTGCTTCTGGAGCTTGTCATCAGTGTTAATCGGTTTTTCCTATTAAGAAGAGCAGTCTAGACAAAAGCTTTAACCTTTGAGGGAGCTTTGGATTTCTAGTTGGGTTTATCCAAAAGAAATCTATCTGTATTGTGAGTGAGTCAAGAACTGAAAAAAGATTTACAAGTGAAAACACCATGGAATCAAGGACCCAAGTTCTTGAATAATAGAAGAGGGATGAATAGATTCAATTGAAAAGAGAGATATCTTACTAATTAACCACTCTATCATGCAAGTTTCTGAAAACCGAAGGTTCCAAGAGAAGGTATTCTAAGATAGAATTGACAAACAGGCGCATTATGATTGACGAAAAATCATTGGAATGACTCAGAGGAATAATACCAACCCAAATATCTTCCAAAAAATTTAATCTGAGAGCCACTGCCCATCTTGAAGGACAAAAGAGAGATAAAAGAAGGCAAACCTTTATAAATAAATTTCCAAGGACTAGCTTGAGTGACTCTTCTCGCAGAGTTGATGCTTACCATACTTAGAATGACTTGGTGCCATAAAGAAGATGGTTGTGTAGGAAATCGATAAAGTCACTAAGCTGCCAATGCCTTGTTCTTAGACACCAAATTACCTAGGCTCAACCCCCTCCTTTGGTTTACAGCAAACCTCCCAACTAACAAGGTGGTCTGTCCTGGAAACTCCAGTTCCCATCCAAAGGAAATCCTGCATAACTCTATTTTCTGAGCCACCTCCACAAGAATATTAAAAAAAAGTGATAGTATAAAGGGATACTATCCAAACAAGACTGGATAAGAATTATCTAACCACAAAAAAAAAAAAAAAGCACCCTCAAAAAGGACAAAGCCCTAGCATTACCTCCAATGGATGCCGCAATAAGTGAGACGCCACTGAAGATTTGACTCCTGCTGAAGTAGCAGTCAATCACTGACTATCTATATTATACACCTGCCAATAACTTACTGGTGGTTGCCCTTATTTAGTTTGGGTCATGTCACCAATACTAATAAAGAAATTAAAAAAAAAAAAAATTGGATGATCACATGTGGTTTTCTTTGTCCAAGGATTTTGGTTTCACTCATAACTGGAAAATTATACTTGATTAAATTATTCCTAATTACTTTTAGTATTTTTACTGGTTTAGCATCTCAAGTTATGCTTATATATATCTATGTTATGCAGCAAGTGAAGATGCTGCTGCAAACTCTTCCAACCAAGAAAACAATCATTCTGCTGCTCTTCATGATGCTGAAGCCTCTAGTTTGTCCATAGTTCCTGAAACTGGACACTCATCTTTTGGAGTTTCTCCTGTGAATATTCCTCATGATCAGATGAGAATGATTGAGAATATTAATGCACTTATTTCTGAGGTAAGTTTCAGTCTCTTGAATTTTTCTGTTATACTGGAAATCTTTTGAAAAACCCTGCCCACGCTTTGTTCCAAAGCCATACATAGCCAGCTCCAGCCCGGATTAAAGGTGAGGGTTGTGTTAGGCAGTTGACAACCAACATAAAACTTGGTCGAGTCTCAATGACAAGAAATATATTGAAAAATTCCGGACTCGGTAATATATATACACAATCTTTCATTGCTCATTACTGCTTGGAAGTTTACTGCTTTCATCCATTTTGCTTCCATATGTGTTGCCAAAATAGGTTTACTTGTTATCAAGTAGGCCCAGCATATTCACCCGTTTACCTTTTCATGTGTAGCTGGCATTGGAGAAAGAAGAATTGATGAAAGCCTTGACATCTGAATCATCAGAGTGTTCCAGGATGAAGGTAATTGAATCAGAATGTTATTTTATTTGAATCAACAAGCACTTTATTTAAAGAAGCAGAAGAATTTTATACTAACAAATTTTAATTCCTCTTGATTTTAGTTAAATCTTCCCATTTCTCTGCTAATTCTGGTAGGAGTATTTGGACTTTGAATTTTTCTTGTGTGTTTTCATGTTAATTCTTCTGGCACTTTTTAACTCACTCCTGTAATCATCAAGGTTCCTCCATTACAAACTCGTTTGGAAATTGAAGTCTTTGTAAGTTTGAGTCTTTTTTTTTGCCAACAACGGTTCTGATATGATTAATACAAATAACTTGTTGAATATTCGAAGGCTTCACTCTGCTCTTTCTTCGAATACATGTTATGTGCAATTCAAGTTCAGAAACAGTAGCCCATTTTTGTGTACAGTAGGGAAGCTTTTTTCCATGGAATGGCCTTTTTTGTGTTCTTGGAGTTGGTGAGCACCGTGTGTGTTAGTTATACTTTGGAGCAATTTTTCATGTGGTTTGGCATAGTGGTTTAGGTAAAAACAAAGGAGAAAACTTCGTGACATGCATTTGGTTGGTTGCATGCATATTTAAGGTCGTCATCTTTATTAATGGTGTGTGGTGTCTAGTTCCCCTTAAATTTGCTATGATATAGGTTTATGTTTTTGGCTTCTGGAGTTCTCTCGTGATTGTTTCATGGAAGTGCCATTTTTGCTATGCAGACAGATTGGGCAGCCTTCCTAATTTCTGAACTTCTTGTGTTCATTGGTTTTATGATTTTTCTGATCTGTAGGATACTAGGATATCCTATCCTCTTCCTTGCTATGCTTTCCTTTTCTTGCTAATAAATTCTTTGTCAATTAAAAAAAGGCTGAATTGTTGATTTCTTTGTGGTGTGGTGACTATCTTTAAATGAAGTCCCATCGATCCTTGTGATGGCTCTCCAAAATGTTCCCATGGGATTCTCTAGGCAAATTCTTTTATTCCTTCCTTCAGGCTTTTGTTTATTAGCCAAATTTTCCTTTGATGGTGGAAATGCCACTTGCAATCTTGACAATCATGACATTTATATGTTAGACTAGATCACTTGGTCATCTAGGCATCTTCTTCTACCACGAACATTATTCATATATATGTTGAATATCTTAAAATATCTTCAAAGTATTTTAGAATATCTGAGCACATCTTTGGAATATCTTAGCAGAATTTTATAACATAACGCGTAGTCAATTAGTCATCTAATTGAGGCATTAATCTAATAAGTTGTTTCTTAATTTGTATCATTATCATGTTTGGTGTTGCTTATTTTTGGGGGCAAAATGCTTTCCTTTTCAAAGGCTCTGTCAGAAAGGTTTTGATTTTTTGTTTGTTTTGAACACAAAAAAGCTAATCCAAACACATGCTATGTTTCCTTATTTGATTAGGGTTAGTAGTTTTTTTTTTTGGGGTTATAAAATAGTCTAATTTTATTAGACTATTAGTGTGCTTGGGCTTTAGAAATAGTACTAGTTTAAATAGGTTTCAGTGCTTTTTATTTTACATACCATATCAATCCTATAATTCAGAGTCTCTATTATCTTTTCTTCCTCTACCCTATCTAAATCCTATAAATTGTCAAGAATATAGTATAGACATACAGTATTGCTAATAATTATGTGGGTATGCATTCTGTCAGAAAATTTTAGTTGTGTACGTATTTTTATTTATTTTATTTGGTATAAATTTATACTAATTTCTGGTCTGAAGTTGCATTCTGGTCTCTATTAGTCTCACCATGCAACATCTGCTGTTTCTTTTCCTGATTGAAGGCGATAAACAAGGAGCTGTCCCGAAAACTTGAGGTCCAGACCCAAAGATTAGAGCTTTTGGCTGCTCAAAGCATGGTTAATGAAAATATTTCATCAAAACAACCAGATTCTCGCACTATGTATGAGAATGCACCATATGCAGATGAGGGTGATGAGGTAACGTACATGTTCAGTTTGCTTTGTTTTGTTATGTAAATTTGTTGTCTGAATGACTAGAGCATATCATTTATACACTGTCATGTATTCTGGAGTCCCGGCCTTTTCTAATTTAAAGCTTCACTATATTTTAAGGAGTGCAATTATCTAGGTGTAAAAGTTACTTACCGAAAAATCTAGGTTTTAAGTTGAAACCTTCACTATATTATTAGGAGTGGTAGTAGTTGGTCTATTATGCTGAAAATCTGTTAAGTAGTTGTTAAGATAAAATTAGAGCTAGAAAACTTGAAACAGAAAAAAGGAACTGATTTCTCTTTTCTCGTACTAGGTGGTGGAAAGGGTGTTGGGATGGATTATGAAGCTGTTTCCTGGTGGGCCTTCAAGACGAAGAACCAGTAAACTTCTTTGATTGGATTTACATTGGACTTGTAATTGTTGTCACCAAAGTCTAAACAGGATGGATTATGAAGCTGTTTTCCAGTTTGCCTTCAAGATAAAGAACCAGTAAACTTCAACCCAGATTCACGACTAACGTGTCATAAGTCTTTGGAGTTGTTTTTTGTTTCTTGTCACCTCCTCAACATGGTGGAGGCCGTGATCTGTATATTTTGAGTGAATCATACAACAAATTCTTGAAAAGAAATGAGCTTTTCCGAGCGGCTTATTGATTGGTGAATACGGCTGCAATTATTTTGGAAGATGGCAATAAAATCTGTTCTGTGGTTTTATCTCTTGATTGAATTCCAAATTTTGTGCGAATAGTAGTTGGATATGAAAGACTGCACCCAGAAATCTAGTGGGAGAGGACGGACCAATTGGTAAAAAAAAAAAAGCATGAGATGCGGGAACATTTGTTGAATGTATGCAAGGTACTAGTGGGATACATTATATATAGTGGAAGTCTGTATTTTTTAGCGCTAGATAACCTATGACTTTGAACATTACAATAAGTAATTATACGTAGTGAAAACTGAAGTTTACCGGTTATTTGAATGGTAACTGTTTGCTATGTATGTGCAAAAATAGCCGTGTTCGTGCCGTGAAAGTTTCAATTGACAAGTAGTAAAATTAGAAATTAGAAATTTGGAAGCTAGTTGAATTGATGGTTACGCATGCAGCTCCAATGAGAGGAATTCTTATGTAGGTATTGCTTATTACATTGTCTTTGTATTTCATTCAATAATTCAATAATTGATGTGTGGAAGTAACGTTTATATAATGGTGCATTTTTAACACTAGTCATACAATTACGACGTTCTATATGCTAAAAAATGATTTTAGTGTATATGATTGCTCCTATCTAAGAATTGCTCTAATGATCTAAACTTAAGGTACCAGGTGTACTTTCCAATTTCGACCTATATAAATATAATAAATGAGGCTTAAATATAATGAATAACCAAGTGGAGAAATTGGTAGTGTTTGGCCTAGCTTTTTTGTTGGCTTAAAGACTACTTTAAAGTTAAAGCTAAAAATAAGAGATTTAAATTTTAAGTTAAAGCTATTATGTATCTTAAAATTTACATTTAAGTTAAAAGTTGTTTGGTAAAATTTTAACATAAAAGCTTTGATTTTTTTTGTTTTAATTTTTTTTTTTATCTAGAACGAATTGGACTGTTGACAAATGCTAGAGAATGCTCGGTAGTCTCTCTCTTGAAACGAATTTGACCATTGTTATTTTTACGTTAATTTGTTTTTTATTTTTTCTGTTGTTATTTTTGAGTTTTTTGTTTCTTTCAGCCAAAAAAATGAGAGCATGATTTGGACCCCATGGCATGTTTTGGGAGCAAGCGGGTAACAGGGCATTACCACAAACAACTTGTATGCAATATCTAAATCACCCAACTACTAATACAAATGAATTAACGAAGCAACCACAAACACATCACTCCCAAAACCCATCTTCCCAACCCAACAATGTTTTCCTCCCATCAACCAGACCTGCACAAGCTTTTAACACATGTAGTGAAGCGGCGGAGGATAGATTGAAGTTGCGTGCGTGGTGGAGCGGCTGAGGAAAGAGGAAGTCACAGAGGAGATAAACGTGGCGGCATGCTAAGGAGATGGGCAGATGGCTGGAGAAGGAGAGAGGGAGTGTGAGAGGGAGGGATGGAGGAGGAGGACCGGGAAGAAGAAGAATAAGATAAAGAAAAAGAAAAGGAAAGAAAAGAGAGAAAGCTGAGTTGCTGAGGATCGAAGAGAGTAAAAGATGTCAAAAGCTCCTTACAAGTTAAAAATAAGCTCCTTGGATTAACTTTTTTTAGGAGCTCCTTATTTCATATTTTTGTTCTTTATTAATAAGCTACTTTTATTTTAAAGAGCTTTTTCAAATTTATGTTTGGCGTTGCTTTTATTTTTAAGGAGAAAAAAAGCCAAAAATAAGCGGGGCTAAACACTACCCTAGGGTGACTTCTAGGGTGAGGGTCCAAATAAATCCTTCACCCATGAGGGCCCAAAATGACCTGGTAGAGAAAAGTGAGATTCAAAATAAAATTTTAAAATTTGTTCAAACAACCCAAATTTCTTATTTTCCCCCTTTTTCCCCTTTTTGTGCTTATGGAGTCACGGTGCATTCTTTTAGAAACTGCTCCATTTCCACGCCGTCGTCCGACAGCCATCTCCGCCTCGCTACACACACACCCCGCTACCCGCCAACTCACAATTAACACTCAAAGTTCAACATGGTGTATTCAAACAATTTCACTTAAATTAATCCTTCATTTGCCGCTTAGTGTAGATCATATATTCAATGAACCAATGTTGCTCAGTAATTGCAAATGGGTTCCGACAAGTATACCGGATCGAAGCAAATAATAAAAACACAATAAGTTACCAAGGTCGAACACAGGGATTGGGTGACCAATAATCAATTCACAAATTCAACAATTTTTTTTTTGGAAAGCAAAAAGTTCAGGTGAGTTGGGTCCTGGGGGTTCACCAGGGTCAGGGCAGGCCTCACGACTCAAAGAGTGCTTACAGAGGTACTTACAGATTACCCACCAATAAGGTCCTCACATCGGTAGTTGGATTCGAACTCACGACTTTGTGAGTTATGAGAAAAATTATGAAAAGAAACTAAATTTGATATTTTTAGTTTTTTGAATTAATTAATTAGAAAGCAAAATAAATGATGAACAATCAAATAAATAAAACTCTAGAGGTCCTATTTCACCAACGCTATGAATACATGATAACTCTTAGAAATAAAGAGTTATCTATTTCCTTTTAGCTAGAACTCTTGTTATCTTTTAAGTATTAAATGTTGTAAATTTAGGCATTTTTAGTTAATTTTGTTAGTATGTGTTAGTGTTTAGATTTGAGGTAACTTTTCTATTTTAAGTTGTAGGAGTATGCTTATGTTGTTCTGTGTTATTCTGCAGGTAATCGCTGTAGCGTGCTATCTCTGCTGGGAAATGCTCCACAACTATTGCAGCATCTGTGTACATGATACCCTCCAGATAAGGACAAAAGACTTGGGCACATTTTTCTCTCTCCTGCTGGGACGTGCTCCAATTGGTCGGACATGGGTCAGACACACGCCTAGGGATCCACATTCCTACATTATGGGAAATGGGCCAAGAGCTAGAGTTTAATATTATTAAGTGCTGGCCCAAAAGTAGGAAAGAGAGTAGGACTCTTAAAACCCTAAGAAAGGACATTCTTCATTATCCTTGGACATATTCTGATATCCCTGACCTAATGGACTAGCTGCAAGTCACCCTTATCCTCTCCACTGTTCTACGTTTTTCTCTTCCATTGTAATGGACCTTTCTTTCATTTTATCTTTTACTCTTGGTTTTTATAAGCTCACTATGAGCTAAACTTGCTGTAGCTATGTGTATGTAACCTTGTAATGGATGTTTAGCAGAATTTATGTAAAATTGTGCTACTGCATTTTCTCTTATCTTGTGCATGATTGTTTTTTATTTGAGCCCGATCAACTTAAGTAAATGTTAAGCTTTCTGAACTTGAAAAGTTGAGTTAAATGGAATTAGTTAAGAGATAAGGGTTTAGTCACTATTTGGAAAATTAGTTGATGTTGAATGGATTAGGACTAATCATTCAAGTTCTTAAGCTAGCTGGAACATGCTTAACCATAAGAGGGCGTAGTTGATATGAATCTAGGAATAGAAAGCATTTAATGAACCTTATCTTTAATGTGTCGGAAGGCATAACTTTTATGTCCTGGAGCTAAATACTGCAGCATACCCAGAGCATAATTAGGCTAAACAAAAATTACTTGGAAGCTTACCTATAGTTGTTTTATCATATCTGTTTTCAACACTACGTTTAATCTCTTGGTCCTTAAGTCTGGTTTATTTTACGCTACTTTAATTATTGAACATTGTCACTACACACCATTTTTGTCACCCAGTAATCTTAGCTATAAAGAATCATTAATCTGGACTTTGGTAATTGCTACACCATTATAATCCTCGTGGTAATGATCTTATTTACTCTTTACTACTCGTTGCAATTGTGTACACTTGCACAAACTTAATAAACATGGTAAACACTTGACGATTATAAGGTTTGCATGTCAATGATAAATCAATAAAAATACGGGGATTTATTATTTGACAAGATTAATTGACAGTGTTTGATCATTACAACAAAATACCACTAGCAATTAATGTTACTGTCCGAAGACTTGATATTAATGATGCACTGGGTATTTTGGTAAGTATCTTTACAATAATTTTGTTCTTTTTAAAGTTAATATTGCTTATGTATCAATTAATTTAATCCTCAAAAGTTCTGACTTTTAGGATTGAATGGAAAATAATAAAGTTGTTTTTTGATATAAACCTGGCATAAAGATAGAATAACCCACCTTCTCTCACTGAATCCAGTACCTCTGAAGAGAGAATCAAGTATATAAAGTGGAACCGGTCCAATCGCTTGGGTCTTATGATCATAAAGCATAATATTCCAAAAATCTTTAGGGGTATTATTTCAAATGGCATAATTAATGCCCGAGTTTTCCATGCTAAAATTGAAAATTGCTTTCTAAAAGCAATAAAGGCCAAAACAAGCACTCATTGGAGAGCAAGATTTTCATTAAGTATAGAGGCATTGGAAATTTAAGGAGCATATTATGGGAATGTCCAATCTTGCTCGTAAACTTTAGGCGTTAAAGCTTGTGCTGTCTAACGACTTGTTTATGCATTTAGCATTTGGTATTTTTTCCTGCACAATTCAGTCAATTCAAGTCATCTTATAGCTACCAAAAGGAGAAATGATATCTTAATGAATTCATTTCATAAGGTGTGCAAGAAAGTAAAGAATGAAACAAGAAATGACAAATGATGCTCATTTGGCGAATACATCTAAAGATAAGGGCAAAAAAAAGAAAATTAAAGATGAAGCTGCTAAGGGCCCATCTTAAAAGAAACAAATAAGGTCACAACTATTTCTTTTATAAGGACATCGGGCATCTAAAGAAGAAATGTCCCAAATATCATGTTTGGCAAGCCTATAAAGGATTGTCTGAACTGATGAAGGTTAAATGGTGCTGAAAGATGCATCAATATTGGAGTTGACCAAGTCAGTAAAGGATAAAGCTATTGACATTTCATATTGTTGTTACTGACTAATATTTGGAATTTAAAGACATTTTGATTTAGTCATCATTTAGATGAAATTTTGTTTTGGTTTTTATTGAACAGATCAAGACAATTTTTGTTCATTTAGAAACGATGGATTCAATTTGTCTCTTAAATTCAAATATTGTTGGAACCAATTAAGCTATGGACTATGACAATCTATAATTGCTTGGTATCAAAACTCTTGTGGTAAAATATTAAGTGAGGAGTCATATGGCATTAAGCATAAAGTTGACAATAAAAATTAAGGACCATTATGATACAAACATTCAGGGCACATCTCTATAAATAGAGTTGAGCGACTTGTATGAGGGAATCCTAGATTCCATTGGCCTTATACATTTTATTGTTTGTATTAAATGCATTAAAGTTAAATAGATCAGAACATGGCTATCAAGAATATAGGTAAGTCCTAGTAATGACTCTTAAAGATATGATGATGAGTATGATTAATCATTCTACCTTACCAGAGTCACTATGGGAGTAACACTAAAGATTCCAACTTAAATGCTTGGTAGAGAAGCAACTAAAGTAATCGACCAATCACTTTTAAGTATAGGAATATCCAACTAAGGCAAGGCCTTATAAGCCTCATGAAGGAAATTGGAGTTCGAAACAGTGAGTGGCTACCTTATTGGTTACTCTGAAAAGTCAAAGGGGTATGAATTTTTTAATCCCAAGTTAAAGATACCTTGAGACAGGAACTGACTAGTTCTTTGAGGATATTGAGTTTGGGTGGAGATAAGGTTAGAGACATTATCTTTGAAGAAGAATTGGTTCTAATCCCTGAACCCATTCATATAGTTTCTATTTGTGTAGCAAATTTGGATCCTTGTGAGGATATTGTTGTTATTCTTCTTATTCAAGATAAGGAAATTATCCGCGAAGGTCAATCTCAACACCCTCAAGAACTAGAGCATCAAGAGTCATTGTATTTTGCCATGATCCACTGAAGAAAGGATGAATACTATTTTGGATAATTATGTAGTATTTCTCTAGGAACATAAGATAAATGGTGTAATGGAAGATTATTCTATCAACTCCCATAAAATCATATGAAGTTTCCATTCAGAAAAGTGGATTGAAGGAATGAGTACAAGCTCAAGCTAGACAATAAGGTTTGAAACTTATCCTATTACCTGAAAGTTTCAGGGGTAATATGGAGAGGTATAAGGCTTGTCTAGTATCAAAAGGCTATACTCAAAAGAAAGGATTGATTGTAAGGAGACCTTCTTTTCAGTACCATTGAAGGACTTTTTTTAGGACAATCATGGCTCTTGTTGCTCGTTATAATCTGGTGCTTCATAATTATGGATGTCAAGACAACGTTTCTCAATAGCCACTTTGATGAAATAGATCTATATAGTGCAACCAGAAAATTTGTGTTGAAAGGCCCAGAGAAGATGGTTTGTAAATTGGTGGAATCTATCTATGGGCTAAAGAAGGTGTCTCATCAATGATACTACATGTCCCATCAAGTGATTGTCTCATTTGGTTTTGAGAAAAATATCGTGGACAACTGTGGGTATCACAATTTCAGTGGGAGCAAATTTATATTCTTGGTGTTATATGTTAAAATTTTTATATGCCAGTGACGATATAGGCTCATTGCGCGAATCCAAGAAATTTCTAACAAAATTTTTTCGAGATGAAAGATCTTGGGGATGCCTCTTTTGTCTTAGGAATTCAGGTACTTAGAGATCATTCTCAAGGTATCCTTGGATTATCACAAAAGGGCTATATCGATATAGTTTTGGATAGGCTCAACATGAAAGATAGTAAACTAGGGATTGGCCAATACTCTAGGAGAGAATTTTAGTCTCAATTAATTCCCAAAAGAAAATCTGGAAATTCAGGAAATACAGAAGATTCCCTATGCTTCATCTGTGGGAAGATTGATGTATGTTTAAGTTTGTACGCATCTAGATATAGCGTACATAGATGTAGTGTTAGGTAGTTACTGAAGCAATCTAGAAAAGGATCATTGGAATGCAGCCAAAATGATCATAAGGTGTTTAAAGAGAACAAAAGGATATATACTCACGGATCGGAGATCTGACAGTTTAGAGATCATAAGGTATTCTGACTCTGATCTTGTTGGTTGCCAAGATAGAAGGCATCCAACCTCAAGATATGGCTGAGGAATTTTGTCACTGGGCTGCATATAATAAAAGGAATTGAAAGACCACTCAAGTTATATTATGACAATAAGTCAGTCGTGTTGTACTCTAATAACAACAGGATTTCGATGAAGTCAAAGGCTATCGACATCAAGTTTGCAATTATCTATAGAACATATAGGAACATACATTATGGTAGCTGACCCACTTACCAAAGGCTTGACACCTAAGGTCTTTCACGAGCATGTTGCTCACATGGGTGTTGGTTTTGAGATTGCCTTAGATTAGTGGGAGTTTTTCCTTTAGTTTCTTTGTTCTATGTTCTATGTTTTGGATTTTGTACAGACTTTATGTTATGATTGATTTTCTGCAGAAATAAAGTTTATGAGGTTATTATTATTATAACTATCTTAAGTTTTGGTTGTGCGCAAATATTTAATTTGCAACTAAGGAACTTCGGTATGATCTCACTAAGGACTTAAGTTGGACCATTTGGAAATATGCATGATTTAGAGATCACATTGCATGAAATTCCATGTCACTCATCCGTATCGATCTATGTCATCAAGTGCATTGATATGGTGGTCGTAGGGGTTTAGTCACAATAGACGTTACTGACCAGCCGCAGTGGTCCCATCATTGATGTATAAGGTGGACCAGATTGTAAAGTGGAAGTCTAAGGATAAATAGCATCCGGATGCGTGCCTAAAGAACTCTGATATAATTATTAAGAAATATTGCCCAAGTGGGAGATTGTCGGAATATTTTATTCTAATATCATAATGTGGGCAGATATCGGTAGTTAATTATATTAGCTATTTATCGATTAGGGGCCTTAATTGATATGTGATCAATTTAGAGATAAGGTTTATCAGATTTTCGTTTATGATAGTTGATTTAATTAATTATCTGATATGGGGGAAATATGAGTGGATGTCACTGATGGCCAATTTCAGAATAATTGGAACCCTAATTGGCCATCACCCTATATATAGGCTATGGTCCCCAATACACTGGACGCACCACATACGGCCTCTTCTCCCCACCTGAAGAATGACTAAGGCATAATGAGTCCAGGTTGAGGAAGAACCATAAAGCCACTGCTAACCATATATTTGTTATCATCACCATCTATGTTGATGTCAAGGTATTCTCCACAAGAAGACGATCAACCCCCTTGTTCGTGATTGATTGCCGTTCTGCGTACATGAAGGTTGGTGATCAAGTTCATCCTTTAAAGAACGCTTAAGATCAGGAACCACGACTGATCCAGGTATATTCATGACCTTAGAATCCTATTAATTTGACATGATGTAGATCCTAGGCTTTGTGGTGTTTTGGACTAGGGTATATGCATCATGTTATGTATGCTTTAAAGAATAAAGAAAATCAAGAATCAAAAGGATTAATTCCAACAAAAAAACCCTATTAGAGATCAAGACCATATGTGAAATGACTAAATTCTCAAAGGTCCACAATCTTCATTAAAAATCGGTAATCTCTATCCCTTATCTCTCATCGTGATTTAAATGCAATATGCATGATAATTAGGGATTTATAATATACATATTCAATGTTATGCTTCTCTTGAAATATCTCTTTAAATGTGCTAGCATGCTAAATGACATTAAAACATTTGTTGCTTTGATCTTGAGCTAGTAAAATGATTTTGCTCTTTTCCTCTATATGCAAAAATGTCTTAATATGCTTACTTAGAGATTTATTTTTTTTAAAAAAAATTAAGAAGTGTATATTTGCACTTTTATTTTTGAAAGGGGGAGTAATAATTGCATCCCAAAAGAAAGTATGAGTGCATAGAATTGTATGTCTAAGAGGGATATTTTAAAATGTAAACCTTTTGTTACTGGATGGCATTGTAAGGGTGAGTTTTCTTTATTTAAACTGTGCTATAACTCTGATATAATATATGCTTGACAATATAAATATTTCTTCGTCTCATCCTTAAATCATATTGCCTGTCACAAAAGGAAAAACCAAGTTGAAATATATCCTCAATCCCTCTTGCAAATAAATTCTATTATATGGTTAATGGGAAGGAATACATAGAAAGAGGTTAACAAGTTAAAAAGAAATTATATAAGGAGGGAGAGAATAAAAAGGAGAAAATTATACAATATCTTGCCTTACTTATTGAGAACACATATGGATATAAATTGTCTGGATTATGTTTTGATGCAGTGTTAATTGCCCTTATTGAAATATTAAATGTCTTATTTCTCTCCACTATGTGTTCGTTTTTTATAATGTCAAAAGGGGGAGGAATAACTAAATATATTTTACTAACACTTTCTTTGAGTAATGTTCATTAGAAAGGAGAAGATCATTTCCACGCATACCTGTTGCAAGTACATTCTTATAAACACATTACTCAGGTAAGAAAGGTAAGGTTTGTCATCATAAAAAAGGGGATAAGTATATATTTGATTATGTTTTGATGATTGACAAACACTAAGCATAAGCACGCAGGACAAAAAGAAAATATAATTGCATGTACTAAAAGGTTAGCAAGGTAAAGAAATAAAAAGCAAGGAGCATCAAAACCTCAAGTACCAAGACCACAGAATTCGATGGGGTAAACTATTAGGTCTTAAATACTTTTGTAAGAGATTGATCTGCCCAAAACAGTATGGCCATGCCCAGAAGCATGGCCGTGGTGAACAGGGAGCATGCCCGTGCTCCAAGTTGAATTTTGGAAGATGGCCGCGCATTGAGCACGACCGTGCAGGACAGTGAGCATGACCGTGCTCCACTTAAGTGGCAGCATGACCGTACTGGGGCGAGCACGCCCGTGCTCCCCTTACGGGTCAGAACATGAATTAAAGACTTTAAAGGGGTGTTTCACACCAAATGTACCCAATAACGTGATAAAACACCAATCAATGAAGAAGAGTTAGATAGCTTAATTAAAGACTAATTAAGATGAAACAAGAATAACAAGTTGGTTAAGCCAGTGCCCAATGGGTTGCCACACGTTGATATGCTTTGGTGCTTTTTTGCCAAAGTGGCCTCGATGCTTTTTGGTCAAGGTGTTGATAAGTTGAACTTTGGTGCTTTTTGGCCAAGGGGGCCTTGACTCTTAAGGGTCAGGGTATTGATGTTGATGTTGGTGATAAGTATTGGGTGCTTATTAGCCCAAGCAAAGGAGGTGGTGGCCCTGTTTGTTGTTGTGTTCATGCATCACGCATTGAAGTTGTTAGTGGGGGAAGATCAACATAGGGGAGGTTGTCCTAGAGTACGGCGATCCGGCCGTCTGCGTGTGGTTTACCCAAGGTTTGGTGAACCGTGCGCCCCCCGTGGTGGCGCATCCAAGGTATGGTGCATCAAGTTGAAGTTGATTCATGTTTGTAATGCGCGATCTATGAGAATGATTTTTTTCCGCCTTGAGATATGATTTTATAAGAGGATTATCTCATGAAAACCCAACAGTAGTATCAGAGCGTATGACCATAATTACCATGAGTCCCTATGTGCTTGTTTACTTTGTTTGATAGCATGTTTTATTGCTTTTGAATGTGATTCAATTGAATATATATTGTTTTTTGTGAACACATGTTTGTTCTTATATTATATAAAGAGCATTCTTGACGTAACCTGTTATTTGCTATGCCTTTCGAGTACCAGTCCAGAAGGAGATTTTGCTATTAAAAAAAAAATAAAAATCTTTTCTGTACTGAATTGTAGCGCCAAGATATGATCTTATCTTTATGGCATTAGTTCAGGACATTGAATTCAAATAGTTTTTATTAAGTTTCGTTAACTGTTCCGCAAAAGGCACTTTTTTGTTGAAATTCAAAATGATATGATTTTGATGTACAGGCAAGTCAACTGATTTTATTTTTTTTTAAATTCAAAAGATTAAGAACAGCTTTTCGGAACTGTGCCTTTTTCAAAATGATACAAATGAATTAGAAAACTTCAATGAACGTGAAAAAGGAAGTGTTACGTCAGAGACCTCTTCGAATTAAAAATGAACGTGAATAAGGCACAAATTCAATTTGGTCAGGGATATTAACATGACAGAGCCGTGAATTTGGCCAAGGGACATCTTTTAGGCATTTAATTTATAATTCCTCATTATTATTGTGATTTGGCTACGTGGTGTGATTTGGAGTTCAATGATATGATTTTGAATTCAATTACTTGTAGTCATGAATTTATTGTACATTTTTCAAGTAAAATAATTTCAATTAATTTAAAATTGTTTAAAGATATTTATAATAATAAAGAGTTATTATTATTTATATATAAATAATTTTAAATGTATGGTATATGGTTATGGCCTTAGTTTATGGTGTTTATTTATAGGGTACATGTGACCTGCGTGTCGTGATTTATTTATTTAAATATGGCCTGCGTGTCGTGCCTTTATTTATTTTAAATAAATATAATTCTTCGAGTTGAATAGGAGGCAACACCAAATGATGACGCCGTGGGAGAGGCTTGAGAAGCTTGCTCGAGGGTCAAAGAGTTGTAATAATTAGTTATTTAATTCTTGCTTTTTTAGGAGGCCATAACTATAATACCTTATCTTATATGTTTATGTATGAGATACATGAAATGCATGAGATGTATGCTAGTTTACTTGATGCATGAAATGTATGTATACATGTATGTTTTAAATGTTATATATGTTTGTTAAATGTATAATAGCATGTATGCATGTATATTGAGAGACGTCTTGTATGAGATACAATGCCAGTGAGATCATTTTAATAAAAATCCCTCAAAAGGAAATATTAAGTTTAAAAGCCTTCCAATGCATGGCACTCATCAAGACTAATATTGAATGTGTGTAGGTCCGCCAAAGCGGAGTACATTTTTCTATGCTAGTAAGATGCGATGGGACAATGTCCAAATGCTATCCATTGGGTCTAACTTAACTAAGCCAAATTCAATAGGATTGAAAGGCTTAGAGGCGTTGAGTTGGCCTTTAATTCATGAGATGAATTAGAATAAGAGTTATTCACCTAACTGATCTAAGAGTTACATGAGATGTAATTGGAAAGGAGTTTCCTACCTAAATAACCAAGTTTTGGGAGATCAGCCAAAGTTGACTCAAAACGAAGTGAAATATGGATCTTGGTCTCACTAGAAAATCTTCCAACGGAATTTTCTGAGT
The DNA here is from genome assembly GCA_035048595.1 of Echinosophora koreensis. Lineage (NCBI taxonomy): Eukaryota > Viridiplantae > Streptophyta > Magnoliopsida > Fabales > Fabaceae > Echinosophora > Echinosophora koreensis. The sequence continues at coordinate 236,839 of JAPCYP010000206.1, forward strand.
CAATGATGAGGGTCATTGATTTGAGTAAAATAGTGGGAGCGTATTTAATAAAAGACCTTATTAAATATGTTTTATCCTGATACTTATATTTTGGATGTTTCTGTAATTAGAATTACCAAGACATAAAACACTGTAATTTATTACTGCGATTTGTCCTTAAGAAGGACAAGGTATCCAGAATTAAATTTCTAGATTGGTACAAGAATTTGAGGATTGTCCTCAAGTACGAGAAATAGCTGTATGTTCTCAAGCAAATGATACCTGACCAACCGGTTTCTACTAGGATCGAAATGGATACTTACGAGAAGCATCAAGTCGATGTCCTAGATGTAGGATATCTTATGCTTGCAACCATGAAGGCGCGTGATATGATCATGCACCTCATGATGTTTTATTGAGAGCATGCAATGCATAAGAACCATATGTCTTTCCGACCCTTTTTCAGTTGCGAACTAGCAGAACGAAATCCATACGGTTGTCATGTGCTTCATACTATTGAGTACATTGAGAACCGGGTAAATTGGGCTTTCCTTTAGGCTAAATGTTGGCCAGTGAAATGATCTTACAATTGTTGCAGGATAGTTATAGTCAATTCGTTATGAACGATTCTGACACACCTCTACTAGAGAGTGCAAAGGAAGTTGAAAACTACCGAGCATAGTCTCTACAGTAGAAAAAGGTAGACTATTGTGATAGTCTTGAAAGGGAAAGCCTTAAGTATGCTAAACAAGGAGAAGAACAAGGGTAAGAGCAAGTTCAAGCCCAGTACTTCTGTCTTAAAGCTAATAGGCAGGGTTGCAAAGGAAGGTAGTTGATTTTATTGCGGTTTGACCGGACATTTGAAAACTGCTAGAGATACTAGAAACACTACAAAAAAAGGCTGGATGGCCAAAAGCCATCTGGACGGGTCGGATCCGTCGGAAATTACCGATGGAAAAAGATGTCAGTAACGTTATCGATGGAAATTTCCATCGGTAACTGATTAACATTACCGTCGGTAACGTTTCCGACGGAAATTTTCGTTAGTAATTTTAACCGGTTTCCGACGAAAATTTTCGCCTATAACGTTACCGGTGGAAAAAGTCGTCGGTAACGTTACCGACGGAAATTTCAGTCGGAAACTAGTTTTTTAATTAATATTTTTTTAATTTAATTTTTTTAATTTTAAATATAAATTATTAATTCATTTTTTTTAAAAATATATTTTTTATTATAATTAATTTATTATAAAGATCAAAAAAATAAATCACAAATAATTAAAAAGATAATTAAATTTAAATTAACATTAATATTCCTTACATAAAATATCCGTCAGTCTAGAAAACACAAGTAAATATAAAACTATCCTAATAATCATCATCATAGTAATCATCATCGTCATCATGTACGTGGGAGTTCACCGGCGTCAGCAGACCGTCATGCTGCGGCGCAGAAGTCGCACCGGCATCATGCGGCTGCGGTGGTGCCACGGTAGAAGTAGTGGATGGCTGGCTGGCATGGATGACCCCCTCTAGAGAGCTGCGCCTCTCTGGTGGAAGCAAATCGAGCAGAGAGGTCATCACCGTAGACCAAGTCTCCATCTGCTGCTGCACGCGCTCTGCATTCTGCTGCATGCGCTCTGAATGCTACTGCATGCACTCTGCAGTCTGCCTATGCTCCTGCACCTCCTGCCTCAGCTGCCGCATCTCCTCCGTGTCTTGTGAGCCGGAGGATGTAGGCTCCCGAATGGTCAAGCTCGGCATCGAGGCCCGAGTGATGGAACCAGCCATAGTCACGGTACCGTAATTGCGACCCTTCTTCTTCCCACCCGCCACTTCCATCCAGACCTGGGTCTGTAGTCGGTCGACCTCGGCAGGGTCCAACTGGGAAGGATCCGAGGCACCAAAGCAGGAGGCAACCTCAGACGCTACCTGACTGAACTTGGCATTGTACTCTGCCTGCGTTACAAAATTTATATTATTAGACTATAATAATGAAAAATACATTAAATGTAAAAAAGATACTTTAATTAGCTCACCACTGTCTGCCTCGACCTCTCATCAACAAACTCGCCAGTGTCTGCGGGAATATGTGTCTGCTCAAATAGAGTAGGGACATCAACCGAGTGGGCAAGCTGTCCTACCTGCAACCGACAAAGAAATATAATCAATTAATTATAAAAAAACTCATATAAAAAAAATAAAAATATACTATTATTTATATGTGCAAACCATGTTAATGGCATGCTGCATATGGCTAATCGAGCCACCAGTGTGCATGCTCCCACCCTTCTCGGAAGCCCGATTTCTCTTTGCCTGCTCACACTTCGCCTTGTACTCTGGAGTGTCCCAGTACGCACAAAGCTGGGGCCAAATTTTGGGGCCTATGTAATTTGGGCGCACCCGACTTTCCCTAGCCTTCCCGAGCATGTCCTTCAGTCGATTAGACGCTCTATCGTCAAATATGATGAGTATCTATGCAGAATGCTCCGGTAACCAGCGCACAAGGGCCTGTTAACAAAGAAAAAATATCAATTCTATACAAAAAATAAAATACATATAAACTGTGTGAAAATTAAATATATAAAATATAGGAAAAAATAAACAAGTTACCCCGAATCGTGTGAAGATACGATCTCGGTCTTCCTTCGGTATCCTCCCCCACGATGGCTAGAAGCGACGATATTGCGCCTTGAGGGCGTAGGTAACGTTCTTCGATCCCACTTTCGATGGGATGAAGCTGAAAAATTTAAAATTTTATTAATTCAACAATATGACAATCAACAAATATATACTTATCGGATAAATATAAAATAGTCAAAGTTAAAAAATTTCTTACGATCCAGAAACAGGCGTGACCCATGGTTGATCCTCAGGTCTGGGAATCCTGGCCCACTCAAGCAAGTTCTCAGGTGCGACCGAGTGCTGGCGGGATGATGTGGATGTAATGTCCGTGCTGTGATGGTATGCGGCCCCGGATGATGAGGGTGGAATGGTAGGGTCTGGCTGTGCCGGCAAACCAGGAGTCGGAATAAATGATAATCCAGCTGCCTGTGTGGCATATGCAGCTGATGATGGTGGTGCTGGGTGTGGGTGTGGTGTAAGTCCAGTAGGGGGCGGCGAGTAGCCGGCTAGTGAGCCTCGTGGGCCAAATCGAGTGGGTGGAATATGTGTGGAGGATGGTGTAGGGTGGGTCGGGGATGGTGTGGTATGGGTAGGGGATGGTGTAAAATGAGTGGGGGAGGGTGTAGAATGGTCGGGGGAGACTCCTGTAGCCGGAGTGGGTGCGGTGGGTGCAGAGGAACCTGCACCGAGGCGGGCAAGCACCTAGGACTTAATGGTGTATCGTCCTCGCTTAGCCTTCCCCTTCCCCTTATCACCGCTAGGCGATGAGGGGTGGGGCGGCTCTCCTCCTGATGCTGACATATCTATTTTTTTTTATCACAATTATAAGTCATTGTAAAAACAATAAATCAATCGACATTTAACAACATAATCTAATAAGCAAAATTTTAAAATACAACTAAATTACAAAAGTCTTACATTTAAATGCATAAACAAATATACAAAATACATGATACTATAACTTAACAGTAAAATTCCTATTCAGACTCGGTATCATCATCTGATTGTAAGTCTGACTTTTCTTCTTCTTGCATTGAGTCATCACTTTGGATTTCTTCCTTTGGTGATGCATTCATCGATACCGATGGATTAGCAATGGCCACTTCTTCCCCATCATCAGCAGATCCCAACATGCCAGTAATACGCTCGACCTCAATTACTTCATTGACATGTGACGATTCATCCGCCTGGAAGGGCATATCATCCTCTGCATTATCGATTTCTATGCAACCCCTAGGTTTGGTAGTGACAGCAACACACCAACCTCGTTTGTCCACTCGCATTGCTGGATAAGGGACGTAGTAAACTTGTTTGGCATTGTGAGCAATGATAAACGGATCAAATTGTTGATATCTTCTATCCATGCGAATGTCCACAGTGCCATACTTGAGATCCACCTTTGTGCCTGTCTTCGATGGATCAAACCAGTTACAGTAAAATAATACTACTTTTTTAGGATAAGTAGTAGTATTGTATTGTAACTCGTATATGTGTTTTATGACTCCATAAAAATCACCAGTACCTTCACCCTGTACGACAACCACGCTATTAATGGTCTTTTTGTCAACGTTCCATTCATATGTGTGGAATTTGTACCCATTAACGAAGTATGTATGCCATGATCTAACACTGCTGTGGGGCTCGTACGCCAAATCTCTCAAGTGTTGATTTAGCACACTTAATGGTTGCTGATACACCTATGAATTTATAAGTCATATTAAATAATTTTAATTTTCAATTAGCAATTAAGCTTAGTATATTGTTTGCTAAGTTATACGACACTTACTTGTTGCTTGAACCATTCAGGAAACTCTGCATGTGTACGAGCAGAAGCATCTTGGTCACTAATTTGATTAATTTGCAGGAACACACTGACAAATTAATAAAATCTGTACAATGTGTTAAAATAGAATATGATATACCATATGATACATTATTTAAAAAATGAGTCTTTCAAACTTACTCATGGTATGGTTTCACCTCTGTGCAATTTATCAACACGTGAACATGAGCAGACTCATACTCCTCATCACTTAACCAGTATATAAGCTCTTTGCTAGCATGACGGCTAGGAAGATTAAATACGGATAGCATATACGGATACCCTCCACCATCAGCATCAACCTCGTTCCTAATATTTCGTGGTGCCAACATGAAGTTGTTGAAATAGTGGGAACAGAAATAGGTTGTCTCAAGGTGTAAGTAGGACTCACAGATTGATCCTTCCACCCTAGCCTTGTTTTTCACTGATCGTTTAGAGTCACCCATGAATCTAAGAAACAAAAACTATTAGTGACAAGTCATTATTCAAGGGACGTTAATTGTTTAAATGTGAAATATAAAAATATTACCTTTCAAACGGATACATCCACCTATATTGTACTGGTCCACCAAGCCTCGCTTCATATGCAAGATGCACAGGGAGATGTTCCATTAAGTCAAAAAAATCCTGGGGGGAATACCCTCTCCATCTTGCAAAGAATTGTTGAAATCTTTTCTTCCATCTTCTTCAGAGCATCCCCACTTAAAGTTGCAGAGCATAAATCTTTGAAGAAATGTCTGATTTCTGTAAGTGGGTTTGAAATGACCGAGGGCAACGAGCCGAAAGCAATAGGAAGCAAACACTCCATGAATACATGGCAATCATGACTTTTCATCTCATGAAGCCTCCCCGTTCTTACATCAGCACATCGTGCCAAATTAGAGGAATAACCATCAGGGGTCCTAAGGTCTTTTAACCACCGATAAATTGACTTTGCTTCATCGGCGGTTAGAGTGTAACAAGCTTTTGGTTTGACCATTTTTCCATTAGGTTGCGGGTTCAGCTCCAGATCCTTTCGTCTACAGTACAGAGCTATGTCCATCCTTGCCTTCTCATTGTCTTTCGTCTTGCCAGACACATTCATAACCGTGTTAAAAATATTGTCAAAGAAATTCTTCTCAATATGCACCACATCAAGGTTATGTCTTAATAGATTATCCTTCCAATACGGTAGTTCCCAAAAGATGCTTTGTTTTGTCCAGTTATGCCATTATCCATACCCCGGTAATTTTGACACACCAGCTTCAGTGACTTTAGGAAGATCCCTAACCCGACCCCATATTTGTTCAGGAGTCAACAAAGGCGGTGGACCTTCCTCTTCTATCTGATTCTTTTTGAATGCTCGGGTATTCCTTCGGAAGGGATGGTCAGGATCTAAGAACCGACGATGAGATTCAAACCAGGAACTTTTGCCACCATATCTTAGGGTAAAAGCCTTTCCATGTTCCATGCAATACGGGCACACCAATTTACCATGTGTCCCCCAACCAGAGAGCATGCCATATGCAGGAAAATCATTGATAGTCCACATCAGTGATGCCCTCATCATAAAGTTTCACTTCTTTGAGACGTCATACGTCAACACATCATCCCACCACTTCTTCAGATCATCGATTAGAGGCTGCAAATATACATCTATCCCAGCCTTCGGATTAGATGGTCCCGGAATGAGACAAGTTAGAAACATGTACGGTTTTGACATGCACATCTCGGGAGGAAGATTGTACGGTGTAACAATCACTGGCCAACATGAATATGGCGAGGTTGACGCCTGAATGTACGGGGTAAAATCATCTGAGCACAGTCCAAGTCGTACATTGCGAGGATCTACTGAAAAGTCAGGGTGTACCCGATCGAAGTGCTTCCAGGTCTCACCATCAGAAGGGTGGCGTATAAGGCCCATATTTCTCCTATTTTCATTATGCCATCTCATATGTCTTGCAGTTTGCGGTGATGTAAACAGTCTCTGTAACCTTGGAATTATTGGCAGATAGAACATTGACTTCACAGGAACTGGTTTGTTCTTACTACGGTCACTGCTTTGATCATGGTACCTGGGTGTCTGAAAAAATTTACATTCTTCCAACATGCTGTCATTTGTACCCGAAGCACTGTCATAATATAGCATGCACCCGTTCGGACAACAGTCTATTCTTTTAGCCCCCAACCCTAGTTTTGACACCAACCGCTTCGCATCATAATAACCTTTTGGTAACAAGTCTTTGAAAGGTGTCACATCTTGAAGCATTTTACAAAAAAACTCCAAACACAGCTCGGGCATATTCCAATTGGTCTTGTAAGCTAGAAGCCTAACACAAATTGATAATTTTGAATTTGACACCCCTTCAAACAATGGCTTATTTGTCTCTAACAATAGATTGTAGAATCTCTGCGCCGATTCATTAGGAGGCTCTTCCATGTCATCAGACTTATCTGCCTCGAAGTTCCCATGTTGCCCAAGACAATCATCCACCATCATATGCATTGGCTGGAGTTGTTCGACATAGTCGTCATGTAAGCCACTTCCAGATGCACCCATGTGAAGATCGTCAACACCAACATCATTCAAATTAATATCCGGCAACTCCTCACCATTGTAACATCCCGATTTTTCGGCTTTCTAATATCGGTAATAATTATATAAATGATTATATTCTTATCCGAGATTTAGAAAATGACTTTGGATAAACTAAGGTCATTTCCTTGGCATACTTATTTTTATAAGGTTACGGGGAAGTTTTGGAATGAAAATTCAGACGGAAACCGGTCTGCGTTTTCTGCATTTTCACTGACAGTAAGTTTTTACTGATCAGAAACCCTAATTTCGACTCATGAACGAAACAATTAAGGTTTTCATTTTATTTCCTATGATTGTGCATTTTTAGAATTATTTCACAAAACGTGAAATAATATACGTTTTACGGACGTTATGTTCAATCGGGTAAACGACGGAGCCGATTACGGGAGTTTTGAGACTCGATAAGTGGACAAACCCTATATTCTCTTAGGAATAGGTCATCCATGTGAGAGGTTTAATGTGGCTTAGGGTTATGTTAGCAATTTTTAACAATTGCATTTTTATCCTTAAACTTTCTATTAATTGCATTTTGGTACCTAAACTAATTTCTTTGATACACTAAGTGAAGTGGGCCAAATTCTTTCCATTCAAACCCATTATGGGCTGCACCCAAAAGTCTCAATTTCATGTCCAAGGATTCATTTCCATGAAGGAATTCTAGTCTTAAATTTCCTATGTCTTCATTATGCCTTAAATGATTTTCAAGTGCAAAATTAATTGGGCTTGGGCTTTCTAGGCCCAAAATTTCGAAAGACCCATGGCCTTGGAGGCTTGTTCTTAAATTCTAGAGGTCATTTGGTGACTCTAGCTCATTCTACAATCTTCTACACTATTCCTTCATCTTCTCCATTTCTCTTTTTCTCTTAAACTTCCATAAGCTTGATTTGTGAAGCAACTTGGAGATTCTTGCACTTTTCTTCAATTCCAAGAGGTAATCCATGATCGTCATCATCATTAAGCACTATGTTCTTCATGTATTTTCATGTTTCAATGCCATGTTCATCATTTTCAATTCCTAGATCTAGAAACTTTGAAATTGTCTAGAAAATTCTAGAAAAATCCTAAAAATGTGAAACCAATTTCTATGAGTTAGTTATCATCTCTACTATCATAATCCAAGAGTATGACTTAAACCAAAATTTCCTCCCCTATTTTCTCATCAAGGCCGAACCTATGTCATAAGTGTGGAGGAAGATTTTGTTCATTTCCTAAACAAATGATCTTATATACTATACTTCTAGTATGTCTACATGCTTTAATCCATGTTAGTATATCAAAATGAAAATTCAAACCCTACATCCTTGTATTGGCCGAACCTAAGTGGGTGAGGTTTGATGAGTTTTTGTTCAAATTTTTCATAAAGGATCTTGGTTATCATCCTATTAGTATGTATGTTTATTGAATCCAAGTTGATTTGTCAAACTAAAAACCCTAACCCCATGATCAAGTCTTGACCGAATTCTAGGGTTTGTGAGTTAAGAATTTTTAATTCTTAACCTAGTTGTTTAGTTACTAATCTATGATCTTAAATAGTTAAGGATCATTAATCCATGACTTAGGCAATTCTAGAAATTTTTAGCCACTAAACCTAAGGGAGGCCGTGACCTATTATAGAGAATTAGGAAATTTTAATTGTTTGATTAGTGATTAGTTGATTGTGGTTGATGAAGGTTTAGCAAGTTCGTTGTGTACGTGAACCCGGATTTCCGACAAGTTACGCATTACACCGCGGAGAAGTCTTCGAGAGGTAAGGAGAGCTTACCTAAGGGATTTTTCCTAATACCTATGTGTGACTAATGTGTGGTCTGTAATTATTTATTTGTTGGTGGTTGTTTAAGTGTTCAAGTTGTGTTATTTTTATCCGTGTTGTTTATCTGCTTATAATTGGTTATCTGCAGTTATTTATTATAATGCTATGATGCATGATCTATCTGGAAATATTATTGTGATAATGTTGTGGATGTTATTTGAGAAGCCTGACAGTGGTCAGTGCCCAATCAATTAATCAGATAAAAGCTTTGAAAAACTTCGTAAATTATATTCAATGTTTTAACGGTAAATATTGGAATATAATATTAATGGAAAATATTTATTTGGGAAAAATAAAGATTTTTAGAAAATATCATTATTTTAATGATTTATCGCTGTAAGAGTGATTTATGAGTCACAGCGAGGACGTAACCGTGAAAATATTTTTGTACTGCTGATTTTTACGTAAGAAATTCCGGAATATTGAAAAAGGTTATTTTATGAAATTAATTTTTGAAAATAACTTAATAATGATTTTAGAAAAATGTTTAAGTGGAAAAAGCTAAAATTTGGCTTAAATGGCTAATTTGACGGCAACTTGGAAAAATACCGACGGCAATAAGTTCTAACGCGGCAGTACATAATTTAAACAACTTTGAGCCTCAAGTGACCATCTTTTATAAAAAGTTAAATTTTTAACTTACGGTTTTATTTCCCATTCGAAATGATTTTCCGAAATCAAGTTGAACTCAACTGTGTTAAAAGTGGTTTTGAACTTAGTAACCGAGACGTCGGGGTACTAAGGTTCGTGTTGTGTTATGGACTTGGGGTCCTTTGGACTTTGAGGTCCCGTAGACTTGGTGTCTACTGTAGACTTGGTGTCTACTGAGTTAAAAACATTTAAGATGTTTTCTATTACCACGAACCTATGGCTGGTGCATCGGTCTAGGGGTGTCGTGATTGAGCACTCGGACTTTGAGGTCCTGTGTTATTAATGAAAGTTTTAAAGATTTTTTAAAACTGTGATTAGTCGTAAGCCATTTTGAGCTTCGGCAAAGAGAGATTGTACACAAAGAAAAGTGTCAAGAACAAAGTGGTTTTGTTGCATGCATTTGGCAGATGTGCCCCGGTTTATGTGTGAGTACCTTGCGGTGTCAGGTATCTCATGCTACGATTTTCTTCATTGTGCCAGGGTTGGACAATGAAACCCCATTTACGTTTTTATCACAGTGCCTTGGGTTTGGACAGTGTGCAATGGGTTTTGGCTGCGTGCCAATGGCTGCGTGCCTTTTTGCCTTGTGTGGCAATTGAGCTTGATCAACTCACCACGGTTGGGATATCTCATGAGATTAAGTACAAAGTTAGACGATGTATTTGAAGTGTTCATGCATAAGTTTTCAACCGATGATGTTTGGGGTGTGAAACCTATTGATTAACTACTGTCTTGTTATGAACGCTTCTGTTTTTATGAAAATGTATATGTGTATGTGTTTTTGTTATGTCTCACATGTAGCTATTGTGTTAAATCCATATATTGGCGTCTCACCCTTACAAATATATCAGGTTTATTCTAGACTACGGTAACACTTTAGTACACTAGTACGGATGAAGTGAAGGAATTCACGAAGTCATTCGAGGACTTAACTTCTGAGTGCTTAAAGAAGTATTCATTAGTGGGGATGTCACGAGGGTATTTCAAATAACTGTCTTGTAGAGTGACCAGCTTAGGAATTTTGGTTGAGTTGTAGAATTAAAAAGGTATTTAACGGTGAAAAGGGAAGTTAGTATTGTTATAATTTTCTCTTTTGACAATGAGATTCTTTGTGAAAATAGTGTATGACTTCACTACTTTAATTTGTGTATCTTGTTTCTAAAGCTTTCCGTTAAAGAAATTTTTACACCCGAGTTTTTGGCCTTAAAATAAATTAATTTTTCCGAAAGCAACCAGCGAAGTGTAATTTTATTTTCCGCATGTGGGTAACTATGTGATAACCCAAGAAGGGGTGTCGCAACCATGATCAGTCCATATCCAATAATTAGGCTTGAACCCATGTCGATATAGGTGTAACTTCACGTCATCATCACTCAAAACTTTCATACAATTGCACTTTATACACGGACATCGAATCCCCCCCTCTTCTGCATAATCACAATGTTGTTTGGCTTTCGATATAAACTCTTCAACTCCAACTACAAATGATTGTTTTAGAAGTCGTCTCCCAGACTCGTTCCTATCATATACCCAACTACGGCTCGGGATATAATATTCCATCCTTCTACATATCCAGATAAAGTAACGTATTTTTAAACATGATACTATAACCTCGACTCACTCCCTTTCCTTCAAAGGTGTGGCCCTATCCCATTAGAGGAAAAACTTTTTTACCACTGTATTATACTAGTTACTCATCGCTTCTCATGTCTTATAGCTGACGAATTTTCGGCAGCATTTCCCATTGGTCTCCAAGTACACGACTTGGCCGCGGTAAGATACCGCAATGAAGCATGGACCCAGTGAACAAAAGGAAATGCTTCGACCCGAAATTTCATCAACTATATAACAGATGAGAATCAACGAGTAATTAGTATATCAGTTGAGAAAAAGTTTTTTCCTATACTGTCTCAATTGGACAATTCAAGATTCAATAAAATGAGCGATTCCATGATCACGAGTACACATGCTCAATAATATTGAACCTTGAACGGGAAGCTACGGTTTTTCTCAATTACGTATTAATTATATATACTTTAAGATAAAACAAAACTTTAAGTAACACAGATAATTTGCGTAACGTTTGATAACAACAACAAACTATATAACACATAAATAAGCAACCAACATAAACATATATAAGCCCATAATCATTTGTTTTACGTTTTATTAAATAATTAATTTTTCAATTTAATTTAATTAATAAAACATTTTATTGATTTAGTAAAGTAATTATGTTAATTTGTATACTTGAATTTTAAAATCTAAAATTTATTTTAAATTCTATTATTAGTACTAGCGGCAAGACAGGCACTCACATGACTGTTTGACCGCATTTCTAATGCTTTTACGCGTCTTTATTGTGTAAATTTCTTCAACTTTACAATGTGACCTATTAATGTAAACACACATTATACACTTAACCATTGCGTTAATAATATTATGTTATGGATAACACTAAAAATAAATAAGATACTTACTTAAATAAAAAACAAATCCAAGGTACAAAATATAATTTATTTACAACTATCGTTTGGCTTTGACATCTCAAAATCTAGCTTAATTAGGAGATTAGATAAGGAATGAATTTCAGGTGTTTTTTGCATTTCCCTACATCAAAATCAAAATAAATTTATATTGTTAATTTTTGTTAATTAAAAAGCAATAAAGCATAGCAAATTATAAAAAACATAAATTATTACTGTACAACACACCTAATTACAACATAACAGTACAACACACCAAATTGATCCAACATAACAGTCCAACACACTTACCAATTTACAACATAACAGTACAGCACACTTAATTACACTCCAACAAAACTGTCCAACACACTTAAAAAAAATAATCCAACATAACAGTCCAACACATTTTATCATTGTCCTAACAATTTACAACATCCTAATTAACAACTATCCATACAACATTTAATTAATATACAAAAAATATTAAAAAATAAAATTGGAAACTCACCTGAAACCATCAAACTGGTGGTCGGAATTCCTCAGGCATGGTGGCTGGTGCTCCAAACTGGTGGTGGTTCTCTGGAGAAGACAAAGATTGAGTGAGTATAATGCACAAACAGAGAAGAGAGTTGGAGGAGAAGGTGGTTGCTTACCTCAACGTGATGGCTTGCGGAGGTGAAGGAGGCGGCGCACGGGACTGAGATGGCGGCGACGCAGGTGGCGGTGCACGGGACTGAGATGGCGGCAGCGCAGTTCGGTCAGAAGCAATGGTGGAGAAGAAAGAAGGAAAAGAGAAGGAGAAAGGAAGAAGAAGAGGAAGGAGGAAGAAAGGGGCGGCTCGCCGGAGGGGATGCGGAGGTTGGCACGGCTGGGGTAGCCGGTGAGGAGAGGGAGAAGAGAGTAGGGAGAAGAGAAAATGAAACAGGAAAATGGAGGGGGGGGGGGGGGGGACTGGCGGCTTTTGAAGTGGAAAGGGACATTACAGACGGACAGTGCCGTCGGTAATAATACCGACAAATTTCCGTCGGTACCCGCTCCACCGATTTTCCCGTCCCACCTTCCATAGGAAATTTTCGTCGGTAAATTTCCGACGGATTGTTTCCGTCGGTGCTGACTTTTCCGTCGGTACCCCCATTTCCCGCCCCACTTTCTGACGGAAATTTCCATCGGTAAATTACCGACGGTACCCCCGATTTCCCCCCCACATTTCCGACGGAAATATCCGTCGGTAAATTACTGACGGAAATTTCTGTCGGTAAAAAATCCGGCGCAATTTTCCCGCCGCGTTTCAGATGGACTTACCGACGGAATGCCCGTCGGAAACGTTTCCGATGGCATTTCCATCGGAAAATTCGGTGATTGTTCATTATCCAGATTTCCGACGGGTTTTTCCATCGGTAATGGCCAAAATTTCCGTCGGAAAATCGGCCGTCGGTAACTGTCCGTCGGTAAATCGATGTTTTCTTGTAGTGGAAAGAGTATGAGAAAAGAAAGGAAGTACGACTTCCTCTTTGAACATTATGTTGTAGAAGTCAACCTACTTCAAGATCATAGGTATTTGATACCGCATGTGGATCTCACATTAATGTGAAGGATCAAAGGGAATAGGACGTTGACTAAAAGGTGAAGTCAACCTGTGAATAGGAAATGGAACAAAATTTGCTGCATTAACTATGAAGTTTTTGACTTTGCCTTCGGGGCTTGTTTTGGAACTAAAAAAATGTTATTATGTTCCAGCTATTGGTAGAAACATTAGTCACGTGATATTTTCTATGCTAGCATGTTTTTGGATAGTGGACTTGGTGTCCTTAATCTCGATATGCTCAGCTATAATATAAATGCGATAGGAGTCAAACCAAGTGATTTGGACCCTATATGCCTTTGACACTATCGTTTAGGCCATATAGGTGATAAATGCATCTCCAAGTTCCATAATGGCGGACTCTTGAACTCATCGATTATGAATCGTTTGATGTATGCGACTCTTGCTTATTGGGGAATATGACTAAGGCCTCATTCACCGAAAAGTGAAAGGGCCAATGATTTTTTAGGCTTGATACATAGTGATGTTTGTGGGCCCCTAAACAAGTTTGCTAGAGGTGGTTTTCCTTACTTCATCATATTTATTGATGACTTCAGTAGACATGGATTTGTGTATGACACAAGTCAGAAACTTCTGAAAATTTCAAAGAGTTTAAAAATGAAGTAGAGAACCAACTTGGCAAAAGTATTAAGGTCATACGATCAGATCGTGGTGATGAATACTTAAGCCAAGAGTTTGATGACTATCTGACAGAGTGTGGGATAGTGTTCCAAGTCACTCCTCCTGGAATGCCACAATGGAATGGCATGTTCGAAATGAGGAATCGCACCTTGTTAGACATAGTACGATCCATGACAAGTCATTCAGACCCTTTTGACTCTTTCTGGGGCTTTGCTCAACTTATAGCTGGATTTACTCTTAACCGTGTTCCATCTAAGGTGATTGAAAAGACTCCATATGAGATATGGAAGGGCCGAAGGCCTAATTTGTCATTTATGAGGATTTGGGTATGTTAGGGTGAAACGTATTATGACGGATAAACTTGGGCCCAAATCAGATAAGTGTATATTTGTGGGATATCCTAAGGAAACCAAAGGATATTATTTCTACAACCCCTTCGAGGACAAAGTGTTTGTCTCTAGAACTAGAGTGTTCCTTGAGAAGGAATATCTCTAAAGGAGACACTGGGAGGATTGTAGAACTTGGAGAAATCCAAGTACCACAAAATATTGACTCGCCTACAATGGAACAGGAACCGGTTCCACAAGAATGTTGTGGTTGAACCGTCGGTTCAAGTAACACAATACTTGCATAGGTTTAACAGGCCACGTCACTAACCTAAGAGATATGGACTTCTCCTGACTTAGGAAGGTGATGTGCTGCTCGTGGATCAAGATGAGCCTGTAACCTACTAGGAGGCCATAATTGGGCCGACATATGAGAAGTGGCTTGAGGCCATAGAATCCGAAATGGAATCCAGATACACAAACCGGGTATGGACCTTGTTGAGCCACCTGAAGGGGAAAAACCCATAGGGTGCAAGTGGGTCTTCAATAAGAAGACGGACATGGATGGTATGGTGAATACCTTTAAAGCACTACTGGTTACGAAAGGTTTCAAGAAAAATTATGGTGTAGACCATGATGAAACTTTCTTCCTAGTAGCGATGCTCAAATCCATTCAGATTCTACTTGCTATTGCTGCATACTATGACTAGAGATTTGACAGATGGACGTCAAGAATTAATTCCATGGCGGGAATCTTCTCAAGGATGTGTACATGACACAACCTGAGGGTTTTGTCGATCCAAAGGATGTTGGAAAGATATGTAAGTTGCAGAGATCCATTCATGGATTAAAGTAAGCTTCCAGAGGATGGAATCCTCATTTTGATAAAGTTGTAAGACAGCTTGGATTTATCAAGAACGAGGATGAACCTTGTGTGTACAAGAAGGTTAGTGGGAATGAGATTGTCTTTCTCATTTTATATGTTGATGACATTACTACTTATCAGAAACGATATCCCTACACTGTAAAATGTGAAAAACATGGTTGGGGAATTAGTTCTTGATGAAGGACTTGGGCAAGGCTTCCTACATGTTAGGAATCAGGATCTATAAAGATAGATCTCTGAAGTTGTTGGACCTGAGTACGTTATGTACTACTCCAGTTGTCTTGTATGCTTTGAGCATGACAAGAAGGTACCAATTGATATCGGCGAAGGTCACTGAACTGTAGTCAAGAACATCCTTAAGTATCTGAGAAGAACTTAGGATACATTCGTGACAGATGAAGGTGAGGAAGAAGTCATTGTAAAGTGTTACATAGACAGTGTTTCCAAACCGATAAAGATTATTCCAGATCGCAGTCTAGATTTGTGTTTTATCTTAATGGTGGCACTGTATGCTCGAAAAGGTTCCAAGCGTGAGACAGTTGCAGGTTTTGTTATAGAGGCCAAGTATATAGTTGCCTTAAATGCATATTTAAAGGTCATTTGGATAGGGAAGTTCATTTATGAAGTAGGAATGATTCCTAACTTTGCGAACTCCATTGATCTCGTTGCGATGATGATGGAGTAATCGCATAAGCTAAGGAAATATGATCTCACCAGCAATCTGAACATATACTTAAGTGCTTCCATCTTGTTCGATAGAGGAAAGATGTGAAGATATGCAGAATGATAACACTAAATAATCCGCTAATGGAGTCTCTTGCTCAATGGCAGCATGACACTCAGACTAGATCGATGGGTGTTAGATTAATGCCTGACTGGCTCTAGTGCTAGTGGGAGATTGTTGGTGTAAGCCCTGGTGGCCAATTTATTTTGAATAGATCATCATCTGTATCATGAATTTGATCATATATTTGATATATGAATAAGGCATTCATTTATTATGTTATTAGTTTATAGCATAATAAAGTCCTTAAAATAAACAGTTCATTCAATGAGATATTAAGTGTGTGACTTAATTATGAGACCTTATTGAATAATAGAACTCTATTATTAAATATCCGTAGTCGAGTATTATTGTTAATTAGGACGGCCATAATACATATAGACTATTGTGTGAGTAGACTGATGACCACATCTCACGGGTCATGGATATGAGATACCAAGTCAGCATAGAGGTATAAATATTAGGTGTAATATTT
Source organism: Echinosophora koreensis (assembly GCA_035048595.1). NCBI lineage: Eukaryota > Viridiplantae > Streptophyta > Magnoliopsida > Fabales > Fabaceae > Echinosophora > Echinosophora koreensis. The sequence goes on from JAPCYP010000206.1 coordinate 253,466, forward strand.
ATACCGGATCACCCACTATGAGAATACTTCATAATAGTTATGTAAATTTCATAAGTATTCTCATGGCGACCATAGTGAAGTAGTCCTTCGACTTGAAGTCACTACGATTCCTACATGAGGAGTTGTAGGCTTTAATGCTATCAAACGTCACGCGTAACAGTGTGGTCATAAAGGTAGTTATTGGGTCTGCAATAAATCATGTTGAGGAGTGTGAGTGATGTAGACAGGATTCATCCCTCCTACATAGCAGGGGTAATGTCTTGGGCCCCTCGATAGAGTGAGATGTGAAATATGCGTGGCCACGCGAAAGTGGGCAAATATGTGATATTGGGCCCATTTGTGATTACACGTCTACTCGAGGATCGAGGAATAAATAATTGAACATAACAAGGATGACACTCTTATGCCTTGTGTTCAATTAAGACATATGGACGAAGGGACATTTACTACACGGTAAATTTTGGTTGCGGTAAGGTTAAAATCGAATCACCGATACTCTCGCTAATTGGGTAGTAATGATCCATTGCTAGATGCCGCTCATTATTTATAATATTTAATATTATTGCCAACTTAGTGGGAGCCTATAGGGTCACACGCATAGAGCAAATACAAAGCAGTTATATTAATTAAATATGATTTAATTAATATAAGGACAATTGGGCCTGTAGTGTACAAAGCCCAATAGGGTAAGCAATTAGGTTAAAGGGAGCTGCCAACTTATAAATAGAAGTGCTCTCCCCTCTAACCTGGTCTGGCTAACTATTTCTCCCCGTAGCAGTCAGCTAGCACATGACGCACAGCTCCGACGCCCATTTGCTCGCGTGGACTGAGTAGAGGTGCCGCCCCTTCGTGCCACAAGTGATCCTAAAGAAAAGCACACTTCAAGAGGAAAACACAATAGCCTTTCTGTGATTCATGTTTGTAATGCGCGATCCATGAGAATGGTTTTCTTCCGCCTTGAGATATGATTTTAAAAGAGGATTATCTCATGAAAACCCAACAGTCAGGGTTTTCCCAACCTTGGTGAACAAATGTAGGATCTTTGAGGATGCCTACAAGTCCAGAGTGGCCAGTTTCAGGAATTCAGATAGCCAGGGCGGCAAGAAGACCGAGCAGAAGGACAAGAGCAAGCAGCGTTACGCTCCAGCCGGCCGGGATTTCAAGAAGACTGGCAGGAAGCCACAGTTTTCTTATGATAGGTCCAGGGGTGGAAACTCTAATGCCCCTAGGCCCATGAAGTGTAGCAAGTGCGGCGCACCAGATCACTTCACTACCTAGTGCAAGGAATCAGACGTCATCTGCTTTAGGTGTGGCAAGTCTGACCACATCAGTCGGGATTGTGGAGGAGCGAAGTCGGAACCTCCAAGTGCTAGCAAGAGTCAGCAGTCTTAGGCTAATCGATTGAAGACCACTGGGAGAGTCTTTATTCTTAGTGGAGCTGAGGCCTCTGAGTCTGATGACTTGATTCAAGGTATGTGCTTAATTGATGGAACTCCCTTAACTGTATTGTATGATTCGGGTGCTACGCACTCGTTTATATCACATGATAAGAGTTTAAATTTGCCTGTTACCTTTCTTGAGTATGATTTGATTATTTCCACGCCTACAAACAAGCCTGTTCTTACTTCTCATACATGTAAGAACTGTCATATTACCATTAATGGTAGGACTTTTATTGTAAATCTTGTATGCTTACCTTTAAAACAGCTTGATTTTATTCTTGGCATGGACTGGTTATCTTCCAACCACGTCCTTTTGAATTGCTTTGATAAAACCATAGTTTTTTGGAACTCCTGTGGAGTCTAAGGATCCTAGATTCTCTCTACCAACCAAATTAAGGCTTCGATGAAAGACGAGGAAGTGTACATGATGTTGTGTCTTCCCTAGAATTAGAGAGCCCTCCTGATGTCAGAAGTGTGCCTATTGTGCGGGAATTTCCTGAATTGTCCCCGGGGGATGTTTATAACTTGCCTCCTGAGAGAGATGTTGAGTTCACCATAGATTTAGTGCCTGGCACCAGGCCAATATCCATAGCGCCCTATAGAATGTCCCCTATAGAGCAAGCTGAGTTGAAGAAACAGATAGAGGATCTAATCCAGAAGCAGTTTATTAGGCCTAGCGTATCCACATGGGGAGCGTCAGTGTTGCTAGTAAAGAAGAAGGATGGTAGTATGAGGTTATGTGTCGACTATCGACAGCTCAACAAGGTGACCATTAAGAATTGGTATCCCCTCCCTAGGATTGATGATCTTATGGATCAGTTGATCGGAACTTGTGTCTTCTCGAAGATAGATTTGAGGTCAGGGTACCATCAGATTCGGGTTAAGTCTGAGGACATCCCGAAGACAGCGTTTAGGACGCGTTATGGTCACTACGAGTACTTGGTTATGCCCTTTGGTGCCAATGCTCCTGCTGTGTTCATGGACTACATGAACAAGACCTTTCACCCTTACTTGGGTAAGTTTGTGGTGGTTTTTATAGATGGCATCTTAGTGTACTCCAAGGACCAAGGAGGAACATGAGGAGCACTTAAGGGTTGTCTTGCAGACCCTTAAGGAGAAGCAGTTGTATGCTAAGTTGTCTAAGTGCGAGTTTTGGTTAGAGGATGTGAGTTTCTTAGGACACGTCATCTCTAAAGGTGGGATAGCCGTGGACCCGGCTAAGGTAGAGACGGTGCTCTAGTGGTAGGTGCCGAAGTCGGTGACCGAGATTAGAAGTTTCTTGGGTTTAGCAGGGTACTATAGGAGGTTCATAGAATGTTTCTCTAAGATAGCTTTACCCTTAACCCGTCTCACCAAGAAGGGACAGTTGTTTGTGTGGGACTCTAAGTGTGAAGAGAGTTTCCAAACCTTAAAGGATAGGTTGACATCAACACCAGTGTTAGTTTTGCAGATCCTAGTGAACCTTTCGTAGTTTACTGTAATGCTTCTAAGCAAGGTTTAGGTGGAGTATTGATGTAGAATGGTAAGGTAGTGGCTTATGCTCTAGACAGTTGAAGACTCATGAGAAGAACTACCCTACCCATGACCTAGAATTAGGAGCTGTGGTATTTGCCTTAAAGATTTGGAAGGCATTACCTATATGGAGCAAACTCTAAGGTTTTTAGCGATCATAAGAGTTTGAAGTATCTCTTTGATCAAAAGGAGTTGAATATGATGCAGCGTAGGTGGATGGAGTTTTTAAAGGATTACGAGTTTGATCTAACCTACCACCTAGGAAAAGCCAATAGTAGTGGCAGATGCTTTAAGTTGGAAAACCTTGCACGTCTCCGCTTTGATGGTTAGGGAGATGGATCTGATTGAGGAATTTAGAGACCTGAGTTGGCCTGGGAAGTTACCCCTTAAGAGCATTAGGCTTGGAACCTTGAAGGTTACCAACAGTTTGATAGATCAAGTTAGAGAGGGCCAGAAGTCAGATAAGTTTCTCTTAGTGATGTAAGCCCAATGGAAACCAACTTGGATCAAGAAGCCATCCAAGGTCTTGGTGGCCCAATGACAAGATCTAGAGCAAAGAAAAGCCCAAGAAGCTCTCACCCAATTGGTGGCCCTTTTAATGGACTCAAGGCCAAATGCAAAATAAGGAGACAATGAGCCCAAGTTAATGACTTTGATCATCCTTGATGAAGAAGCATGAGTGTGGGGCGACATCATGAAGAGGAGTTCAAGACTTTTAATTGGTTTTCTTTGTTAATTCAATAAGTGTGGAATTATGTAAGTGGGGGGCCTTTATGGCAAATTGTTACAAGCCCACCTTTCCTAGTTCTGCATGTGGGTTATTTGTATGTTGAGATTCCTTTGTGATGTAAATTTTGGGGGTTACACTTTTTAATTTGAGAAGCAAAGTGTAACCACCCATAATGGGGAGATGGTAGGCGTGATCATAGGAATGGTGGCTGAGTTAAGTTAGGTGATAAAGTGGTTAATAGTGTCATAATTAGGCCATTTAATTAGGCCATTCAAGTAGAGGTTATGCTTTATCTTTGGATGCCAAAATTTTGCTGCCTACACTATTTGTAATTTGACCACAACACGTGGGAATACAACTTTGATGTTATTTTGGATTGAATCCATTGAGTGAGACTTGTGTTCTCCTAGGTTCTTGGTTGCAACCAAACTAGTTCTTATCAAGAATCCCAAGATTCTTGTGGCGAACATCACCAGGCTTATCAAACCCTCCTTGGTTTGTGGCGCCATCACCATCTCAATCTCATACCCATTTTCTTCTTATTTCTGTCACTTGTTGATTTTGATACAATTTGACTCAAGCTTTGATTTGTTCTTGAAAGGTGGTTTTGCGCCATTTATGTCCTTGAGTTCAACCAAAAAGATCATGCCAAGGCAACCCTCAATTTGGTTGTCATCAAGTGGTATCAAAGCTTAGGCTTTGGTTGAATTTGGTGTTTGTGTTCTTCATCTATCTTCTTTTTCTTTCTTTTCTTCCAAAACCCAAAATCAAAAAAATAAATAAATATTACTTTGATTCTGTTTGTGAAGGGAAAATTTCGAAATTGTGTTTTTGCTCAAAAAAAAAAAAGGTTTTCAAGTGTGAAATTTTCTTTGGATTTCCAGAAGCGATCACGGGCAAGCCGTGACACCCATCACGGCCGTTACAAAAAAGTTGTGAAATCCAGAGACGATCACGTGCAGGCCGTGAAGCACATCACGCCCGTGACATAAAAGGAAGTGTGATCCAGAGAGGATCACGGGTAGGCCGTGATATACATCACGCCCGTGACAAAAAAAAATTGAGCAACTTGTGTACTTGAAGTATTTCCTTTCTTCCTTCACTTCTTTGTTTCCAAAAGCTTTTCTTTTCTAGCCTTTCCCTTTTTGTGTCCTTGTTTTGATAAGTTTTGTGATTTTGTTACTTGAATTTTGGAATTTTTGTGTTTTGTGTTTGATTCCTCTAAGAACTCAAGGTGAACATTTGAGAGGAAAAAGGCAAGAGTGAAAAATACATCTTGTGTGGAAAAAGCCAAAGAGTGAAAATTGCCATTGTGTGACTAGTGAGGGAGTGTTGTGAGGCAATACATATATATTCTTCTACTCAATCATGGCCAACAATGAAGATAGTCCACCTTTGTCTCCAAGATCAGCTGCTCTTCATGCTAGGATGGCCACTCAAGTCCAAGCTCTTCAAAGACAAATGGAGCAAATGCAAGCCAATTATGATAGGCAACTTGCCAATCTAAATCATGATGAATCAAGTGGCTATGATAGTGAAAGAGGAAGGCATAGAGGAGGAGGTAGAAGAGGAAGGAGGCGTAGAGATAGGGTTAAAGGGGTCAAAATCAAAGTTCCTTCCTTTATTGGAAAGAATGATCCGGAGGCTTACTTGGAGTGGGAGTTAAAAATTGAACAAGTCTTTGATTGTAACTCTTACAATGAAAGAAAGAAGGTGAAGGTGGCAGCCCTAGAATTCAAAGAGTATGCTCTTGTGTGGTGGGATCAACTACAAAAGGAGAGGAGAAGAATTGGAGATGAGCCCGTTGATACTTGGGAAGAAATGAAGCTTATCATGAGAAAGAGGTTTGTTCCAAGTCATTATCAAAGGGACATTCACAACAAGTTACAAAGGCTTACCCAAGGATCCAAGAGTGTTGATGAGTACTACAAGGAGATGGAGTTGGCCTTACTTAGGTCAAATTTTCAAGAAGATAGGGAGGCTACTATGGCAAGATTCTTACATGGCTTGAATCAAGATATTCAAGACATAGTGGAGTTACAAAATTATGTGGAGCTTGAAGACTTGGTGCAACAAGCGATTAAGGTGGAGCAACAAATTAAGAGGAGGAAGACCAAATATTCATCTTCATCATCTTCCAAATTTCCATCATCAACTTGGAAGGACAAGCCAAAGAAGGAGGGTGCATCAACCAAAGAGGCCGTGGGCACCCCTCAAGGCAAGAAACCAATGGAACCAACTTCTAGGAGTCGTGATGTGAAATGTTTTAAATGCCTAGGCCATGGACACATAGCATCTCAATGTCCCGCGAAGAGAACCATGGTGACTATGAATGGTGAAGTTGTATCACAATCCGAGGCCTCAAGCAATGAGGAAAGTGAAGAAGATGTATTCATGCCGGATGGTGATTTGCTTATGGTGAGGAGGCTTTTGGGGAGTCAAGTGAAAGATCATGAAGCAAGCCAAAGGGAGAATATTTTCCATTCTAGATGTCTCATTCAAGGGAAGGTATGTTCTCTAATCATTGATGGAGGAAGTTGTGCCAATGTTGTGAGCACTAGCTTGGTTTCCAAATTGAATCTTGTAACTAAAGCACATCCAAGACCATATAGGCTCCAATGGTTAAGTGAGGTAGGTGAAATGGTGGTGAACAAACAAGTGGAGGTTCCTTTCTCCATTGGAAAGTATGAAGATTCTGTGTTATGTGATGTAGTGCCTATGGAGGCAAGCCACATGTTGTTGGGAAGGCCTTGGCAATATGACAAGAAGGCCATCCATGATGGGTTCTCAAATAAGTCACTTTCATGTATCAAGATCGAAACGTCGTGCTTTCTCCTTTGTCTCCAAAGCAAATTAGTGAGGATCAAATGAGAATGAGAGAGAAAAGAGGGCAAGAGAGAAAAGAGAAGGAGCATGAAAAAAAGAATGAGAAAAAGAATGATGAAAAATTGAAAAAAAAATCATGAGAAAAAAAGTGAGAAAAATAAAGAGGAGAAAGAAGGAAAAGAGAGTTTTCTTGCAACAAAGAGTGAGGTAAAGAGTGCCTTGGTCTCAAGGCAGCCCCTATACATACTTTATTGTAGGGAATTTTGTTTAAATGCTAACACTCCTAATGATCATTCTTTGTCTAGTGGTGTTAAAAATCTTTTGCAGGAATTTGGTGATGTTTTCCCTAAAGAAGTGCCACATGGCCTTCCACCTTTAAGGGGGATTGAGCACCATATTGATCTCATTCCGGGTGCATCATTGCCCAATAGGCCAGCCTATAGGAGCAATCCACAAGAGACTAAAGAGATTCAAAAGCAAGTGGAGGAATTGATGCAAAAAGGATGGGTGCAAGAGAGTTTGAGCCCATGTACAGTTCCGGTGATTTTAGTGCCAAAAAAAGATGGAACTTGGAGGATGTGCACCGATTGTAGGGCCGTGAACAACATTTCAATTAAGTATAGACATCCTATCCCTAGACTTGATGATTTGCTTGATGAATTGCATGGTGCATGTATATTTTCTAAAATTGATTTAAAGAGTGGATATCATCAAATTAGGATAAGAGAGGGAGATGAGTGGAAAACTGCTTTCAAAACTAAGTATGGTTTATATGAGTGGTTGGTCATGCCTTTTGGGTTAACCAATGCACCTAGCACTTTTATGAGACTAATGAACCAAGTTTTGAGGGAGTTTTTGGGAAAATTTGTTGTGGTCTATTTTGATGACATCTTAATCTATAGCAAAAACTTAGATGATCACCTTGAGCATTTAAGAACTGTTTTGCTTGTGTTAAGAAAGGAAAAATTGTATGCAAATTTAGAAAAATGTACCTTTTGTATGGATCATGTAATTTTTCTTGGCTTTGTGATAAATGATAAAGGGGTACATGTTGACAAGGAAAAGATTAAGGCCATCCAAGATTGGCCAACCCCCAAGAATGCAAGTGAAGTGAGAAGCTTCCATGGCTTGGCTAGCTTTTATAGGAGGTTTGTTAAGGATTTTAGCACCTTGGCTACACCTCTTAATGAAATAGTCAAAAAGAATGTGGGATTTAAATGGGGGGAAAACAAGAAAATGCTTTTAAAGAACTTAAGGAAAAGCTCACCCATGCACCAATACTTGTTTTGCCTAATTTTGCTAAATCTTTTGAAATTGAATGTGATGCTTCTAATGTTGGTGTTGGGACTGTTTTGATGCAAGAAGGGCATCCAATTGCTTATTTTAGTGAGAAATTAAGTGGAGCTGCCCTTAATTATCCCACCTATGATAAGGAATTGTATGCCTTAGTAAGAGCTTTGCAAACTTGGCAACACTATCTTTTGCCCAAAGAATTTGTGATTCATAGTGACCATGAGTCTTTGAAATATTTGAAAGGGCAAGGAAAGTTGAATAGAAGACATGCCA